>JAJNAB010000008.1:0-18952 GCA_023783335.1 Enoploplastron triloricatum | reverse complement strand
CCCCAATCCCCAATCCCCAATCCCCAATCCCCAAATCCCCAAAAAAACAATTTATTATTATAATATATAAAAATTATTAAAAATATTAAAAATATTAAAAATTTAATTATCTTTTTAAATTATCTATTTTAAAAAAACTATTTTTAATTTCTTTCTTATATAATCAAATCAAAAATATATTTTTATATGAAAGCACATCACTTATATTTTATCATCAATTATCCTAGAGATAAAGAAGAAAATCCCAAAAAGATTTACTTTAAAAAAGACAGTATAAAAGCTGAATGCATTTTTTCAAAATGTGATTATGAAAATAAAAGATATAATTATAAAAAGATATTTAAATTCAAATCATCTGGAAATGAAAAATATAAGCTAGAATTTGTAAATGAAGAAGATAGATATATAATTTCATTTCCATGCCAAAAAACCACATTTATTTATGAAGTGACTCTGGAAAAAGGATTAGATATTTTAAAAGAAACAAGAAAAATTTCGCAAAATAGAATTGAATATAAAGAAAAAATGAATTTCTTCATAAAAGCTTTAGAAGAAAATAAAGAAGAAGATAAAATAGATATACTATTAAAAGATACAATTGATTTATATTCCAAGAAAAAAGGATTTAATTTTTTAATTCCTTTATTTCTAAAAATATACAAAAAGAAAAACTTATGTCCATTATTATTAAAAAATTTTAAAGAAACAGACGAAAAATCCAAAGTAAATAATATGGATAGAAAAGCATATCTAAAGTATTATTCATCACAGTTTAATAATATTGTATTGGAAGCCTCTAAAATAATAAAAGACAACGAATATAATTTAATTCAATTCTATGGAATTATACTTTGTTATTTAAATTATTACGATGAAGAAAATTTTTCTAAACTTATAAATGATTTATATACAGATAAACCTGAAGATTTATATGAAATTATGCTTTCATATAGTTCTCATCTCTTAAATCCAATTAAAATGGATTTAAATTTTTTTAATAAATTTATAAGTTATTCCATTAAAAAAAAAGACTTTCCAATTTTTCAAATTGGATTAACTTATATTAAAGACATAGAAACTTTTATAAATGTCATAGAAAGTAATAAAATAGATATATTCGATTATTACAATAAAATCATTGATGAGAATAATATGATAAAAATAGATAAAAATTTGGAGTTAAAAAATATACAAAATAAAGAGATAAAAAAAAATGATAAACAAGAATATTTGACTAAAAATACTCTTAATGAAGATGAAAGTGGCAAAACCTCCTCTGAAGAAAAAGAAAATGGAAAAATCATTCCTGATTATTTAGATAATCTTGAGTCATTAATAGATTTTTCAAAAGAAAAAGGAAAAGTATTTATCAATTTTACCAATGATTTTTGGAAATATATATTAAATTGTTATAGCGAAATTACAACAAATAATATAATGATTTGCTCAAAATTAAGGGAATTATTTATTACATATTACTCTCTAGTAATCTCAGATGATACATTAAGGAATTCCAAAATAAAAAAAGATGTATCAGAATATAAAAAAAACGATGAATTTGCTTTTGTATTAGATAAAACCATAAAAAATTATATAAAAAAAAATAAAGAATTGAAAACTTTTGAAAAACTCTCACTTATAACGACTTATAATCCATATTATAAAATTGGTGAATATCCAAAAAGAGTTGATCAAAAAATTTTGGAACTTTTAGATTTAGATAATGTTGATAAAGAATTTATATATGATTTCAAACAAATGAAATTTGAACTTATTTTTCAGTCTAAATTAACTGATTATATTAAAGCTATTATTTCTAAAATAAAAAAAATTGAAAATTTTGATGCTGTAATGAAACTAATTAATATTGAATTTCTTAGGCTAAAAGATAAAGATAAATATGTATTAATATATTTGGATTCTTTAAAAAATAAATATGATATTATAAAAAGAGATATTGAAAATTTAAAAAATGCTATAAATAGTAAAAAAATAGAAGAAATAACAAAATTAAGATTAGATAAAGCAGTGAAAATAATAGTTGATTTAACTTTCATAAATTATATATATGAAAATGAAAGCAAAAAATTTGATTTCTTTGAAAATATAAGATTAGATTTACCTAAAAATATTTTAATTTTAGTATTTATTAAATTAATAAATAAATGTATCGACGGTGAGGAAGAAAAAGATGAGCAAGAAGATGAAGAAGTTGAACAAGAGGTTAAAGAAGATAATAAATATGAGGGAATGATTGAATATGTCTTTGAAAAAATAGTAAATGAAGTAAATGATAATAATGATATAAATAATATAATAAAGTTAATTGATTGTATAAGAGGAAACTTAAAAGAAGGAAATATTAAGGAGAATAAAGAAAAGTATGAAAAAAGAGAGCATATTTTAAATAAATTTTTGCAGAAATTAATAGATAAAAATTTATTTAAAAAAGAAGAATTTTTTGCATTAAAAAATATAATAGAATCATTATTTAAATTTATTGAGAATGAAAAAAAATTAATATTTGTTGAAGATGAAGAGGAAAAAGTTATTAATTTTGAAGAAATAATGAAATATATTTACATAAAATTGAGAAATGAATTAAAAGATAATGATACTGAAAAAGATAAATCAATTGAAACAAGCAGCAAAAAAAATTTTGAAGTTAAAGATAAAATAAAAATTAAAGAAAGAGAAAGAATTTTAAATAAATTTTTACAAAAATTTTTAGAAAATAAATTTAAGATAAAAATTTCGGAAAAAAATGAATTCAAAATAGAAAAATATATAGAAAAATTTTATGAAGAAGACATTAAAATAAAGTTATTATATGAATTAATTACAAATGAAATAATAGAAAGCAAAGGTGAATATTATGAAAGTATAAAACAATTAATAGAAAGTATAAAGGATGATATTATAAATAAAACTATTGATAAAAAAAAACTTGAAGAATTTTTGAAGAATGATGAAGATACTATCAAAAAAAGATTGAACTTAATTAATTTCATATTCCAAGGTTTCGATTCTAATGATACATATGAAGAATTAAAAGGTCAACTTAAAAGAATAAATGATGATATAGAAATATTAAAAAAAACCAAAGATAATATTCTATTATATTTTAAAGAAAGTGAAAAAAAATTAATTATAGAATTAAAATCAATCATTGATGAAAGTGAAAATCAAAAAATAAATGACTATAATGAAGGAGGAAAATTATTCGATTGTATTCTAAAATGTAGAAGTGTAAAAATTTCTGAAAATGTTAAATATATTCAAAATGTTAAAGATTTTTTATTATTTAATATTATATATGAAATGAATATAGGAGGAAATGAAAAAATTAAATTTGAAAGCTCCAAAAAAGAATTAGAGAATATAGGTGAATTAATAAATGCTAATGATATCAATGATTTATATAAACAAAAAAAGGAAATCTTAGAAAAAATAATTTCTAAATTAAGAAAAAATGAGAAGGAGGACAAAGTATTCATTGAAAAATTGAAAAGATTTTATCAAATAAAAGATGAAAAACTAATTGATAATTTAACAATATTATTTAAAAGTGAAAGATATAAGTTTGATATTAATAGTAGAATTTTCTTTTTTGATTGCCTTAATAAAAAAATTGAAAATTGGGAAAATAAAGATTGGAATGATAAATTATCTGAATATAAGGATTTATCTTTAAAAGATTTTAATAAAATAAAAGAAAAATTATTGGCATTAAAAAATCAAGATATATATGATTACACAAATAGTGGAGATTATAATAAATTATTCACTTGCCTATATGATAAAAAAGAAGCTATAGATTATTTAATTGAAAAAATAGAGAAAAAAGAAAATATTGATGATTTACTTAATAAAATAGATCCTAATGAAAAATATAAGCTAGAATTTGTAAATGAAGAAGATAGATATATAATTTCATTTCCATGCCAAAAAACCACATTTATTTATGAAGTGACTCTGGAAAAAGGATTAGATATTTTAAAAGAAACAAGAAAAATTTCGCAAAATAGAATTGAATATAAAGAAAAAATGAATTTCTTCATAAAAGCTTTAGAAGAAAATAAAGAAGAAGATAAAATAGATATACTATTAAAAGATACAATTGATTTATATTCCAAGAAAAAAGGATTTAATTTTTTAATTCCTTTATTTCTAAAAATATACAAAAAGAAAAACTTATGTCCATTATTATTAAAAAATTTTAAAGAAACAGACGAAAAATCCAAAGTAAATAATATGGATAGAAAAGCATATCTAAAGTATTATTCATCACAGTTTAATAATATTGTATTGGAAGCCTCTAAAATAATAAAAGACAACGAATATAATTTAATTCAATTCTATGGAATTATACTTTGTTATTTAAATTATTACGATGAAGAAAATTTTTCTAAACTTATAAATGATTTATATACAGATAAACCTGAAGATTTATATGAAATTATGCTTTCATATAGTTCTCATCTCTTAAATCCAATTAAAATGGATTTAAATTTTTTTAATAAATTTATAAGTTATTCCATTAAAAAAAAAGACTTTCCAATTTTTCAAATTGGATTAACTTATATTAAAGACATAGAAACTTTTATAAATGTCATAGAAAGTAATAAAATAGATATATTCGATTATTACAATAAAATCATTGATGAGAATAATATGATAAAAATAGATAAAAATTTGGAGTTAAAAAATATACAAAATAAAGAGATAAAAAAAAATGATAAACAAGAATATTTGACTAAAAATACTCTTAATGAAGATGAAAGTGGCAAAACCTCCTCTGAAGAAAAAGAAAATGGAAAAATCATTCCTGATTATTTAGATAATCTTGAGTCATTAATAGATTTTTCAAAAGAAAAAGGAAAAGTATTTATCAATTTTACCAATGATTTTTGGAAATATATATTAAATTGTTATAGCGAAATTACAACAAATAATATAATGATTTGCTCAAAATTAAGGGAATTATTTATTACATATTACTCTCTAGTAATCTCAGATGATACATTAAGGAATTCCAAAATAAAAAAAGATGTATCAGAATATAAAAAAAACGATGAATTTGCTTTTGTATTAGATAAAACCATAAAAAATTATATAAAAAAAAATAAAGAATTGAAAACTTTTGAAAAACTCTCACTTATAACGACTTATAATCCATATTATAAAATTGGTGAATATCCAAAAAGAGTTGATCAAAAAATTTTGGAACTTTTAGATTTAGATAATGTTGATAAAGAATTTATATATGATTTCAAACAAATGAAATTTGAACTTATTTTTCAGTCTAAATTAACTGATTATATTAAAGCTATTATTTCTAAAATAAAAAAAATTGAAAATTTTGATGCTGTAATGAAACTAATTAATATTGAATTTCTTAGGCTAAAAGATAAAGATAAATATGTATTAATATATTTGGATTCTTTAAAAAATAAATATGATATTATAAAAAGAGATATTGAAAATTTAAAAAATGCTATAAATAGTAAAAAAATAGAAGAAATAACAAAATTAAGATTAGATAAAGCAGTGAAAATAATAGTTGATTTAACTTTCATAAATTATATATATGAAAATGAAAGCAAAAAATTTGATTTCTTTGAAAATATAAGATTAGATTTACCTAAAAATATTTTAATTTTAGTATTTATTAAATTAATAAATAAATGTATCGACGGTGAGGAAGAAAAAGATGAGCAAGAAGATGAAGAAGTTGAACAAGAGGTTAAAGAAGATAATAAATATGAGGGAATGATTGAATATGTCTTTGAAAAAATAGTAAATGAAGTAAATGATAATAATGATATAAATAATATAATAAAGTTAATTGATTGTATAAGAGGAAACTTAAAAGAAGGAAATATTAAGGAGAATAAAGAAAAGTATGAAAAAAGAGAGCATATTTTAAATAAATTTTTGCAGAAATTAATAGATAAAAATTTATTTAAAAAAGAAGAATTTTTTGCATTAAAAAATATAATAGAATCATTATTTAAATTTATTGAGAATGAAAAAAAATTAATATTTGTTGAAGATGAAGAGGAAAAAGTTATTAATTTTGAAGAAATAATGAAATATATTTACATAAAATTGAGAAATGAATTAAAAGATAATGATACTGAAAAAGATAAATCAATTGAAACAAGCAGCAAAAAAAATTTTGAAGTTAAAGATAAAATAAAAATTAAAGAAAGAGAAAGAATTTTAAATAAATTTTTACAAAAATTTTTAGAAAATAAATTTAAGATAAAAATTTCGGAAAAAAATGAATTCAAAATAGAAAAATATATAGAAAAATTTTATGAAGAAGACATTAAAATAAAGTTATTATATGAATTAATTACAAATGAAATAATAGAAAGCAAAGGTGAATATTATGAAAGTATAAAACAATTAATAGAAAGTATAAAGGATGATATTATAAATAAAACTATTGATAAAAAAAAACTTGAAGAATTTTTGAAGAATGATGAAGATACTATCAAAAAAAGATTGAACTTAATTAATTTCATATTCCAAGGTTTCGATTCTAATGATACATATGAAGAATTAAAAGGTCAACTTAAAAGAATAAATGATGATATAGAAATATTAAAAAAAACCAAAGATAATATTCTATTATATTTTAAAGAAAGTGAAAAAAAATTAATTATAGAATTAAAATCAATCATTGATGAAAGTGAAAATCAAAAAATAAATGACTATAATGAAGGAGGAAAATTATTCGATTGTATTCTAAAATGTAGAAGTGTAAAAATTTCTGAAAATGTTAAATATATTCAAAATGTTAAAGATTTTTTATTATTTAATATTATATATGAAATGAATATAGGAGGAAATGAAAAAATTAAATTTGAAAGCTCCAAAAAAGAATTAGAGAATATAGGTGAATTAATAAATGCTAATGATATCAATGATTTATATAAACAAAAAAAGGAAATCTTAGAAAAAATAATTTCTAAATTAAGAAAAAATGAGAAGGAGGACAAAGTATTCATTGAAAAATTGAAAAGATTTTATCAAATAAAAGATGAAAAACTAATTGATAATTTAACAATATTATTTAAAAGTGAAAGATATAAGTTTGATATTAATAGTAGAATTTTCTTTTTTGATTGCCTTAATAAAAAAATTGAAAATTGGGAAAATAAAGATTGGAATGATAAATTATCTGAATATAAGGATTTATCTTTAAAAGATTTTAATAAAATAAAAGAAAAATTATTGGCATTAAAAAATCAAGATATATATGATTACACAAATAGTGGAGATTATAATAAATTATTCACTTGCCTATATGATAAAAAAGAAGCTATAGATTATTTAATTGAAAAAATAGAGAAAAAAGAAAATATTGATGATTTACTTAATAAAATAGATCCTACAAATACTACAGTAAAAGCAGAAAATATAGCAGACACAAAGAAATGTATTCAATGTATAAAAGATATGAAGAATAAGAAAGATTATAAAATGATTTTTCTATATATAAAAAAATTGGATAGAAAGACAATAGAGAATTTTGTAAATTATTCAAAAAATTATTCAAAGATAATGGAATTAGATAGATATTATAATTCTGAAGAGAATATTTATGAAGAAGTTAAAGCTATTATTGAAAAAAAGCTAACTTTTAAAATTCTCCAAGATTCTGAAGATTTTTTTTATACTAATAAAAGCAAAAAAAATGAAAAAACGCCAATAACAATGGAGCAGTTAATTAAAATTAAAAATAAAATTCCTCCTAAAACTGAAACTGAAGAAGTTGATAAAAATAATAATATAAATAATTGTTCTGAAGTTGAGAATAAAGAAAAGGATGATTCTAAAACTAAAATTGAAAAAGAAATCAAAGAAAAATCTAAAACTTTGATATTTTTCAAAGATTTAATAACTAATTTGGAAAATATTAATGAATATATGAAAATTTTGAGAATAAAAGGCAGCAGTTTACCAATAAATATAACAATACAAATATTAAATATGAAGGAAGTTAAATATTATTTAGCGGCAAAAGAAAAATCATTAAATGAAATTCTTAATTTTCTATCAGATGCCAAAAAAGCATATATTTCTCTGTTAAATACTAAATATATTGAAAATGAAAATTTAAGATTTTTATATGGAAAACAATTTAGAAGTATGATGAAATATTTAGAATCAAATGATAATATAAATTCAATTTTACGTTATATTATTAATAATATAGATGATAATATTGAAATTAAGGAAGGAAATAAAGGTACTATTAGAACTGTTAAAGATTATCTAAAACATGAAGATTATAATAGGGATTCATTGAATAGTATTTCAAAATATATAACATCTTTATTCATAGAAAATGATTTTGAAAGTTTAGATAATTTTTACGATAGAATGAAAATATTATCAGAAAATGATTATAAAGGAATTTATTTACATAAATGCAAAAAAAATGATTCTATGGAAAAATTTATCATAAATTTATTTTGGGACAAAATAGGTATATATCCTTTTGCCCAAAATGTTTTAATAACAAATAAAGAAACATCTGATGAAGAGATTCAATCTTTTTTAGCAAGAGCAATATTATGTAATTATAATTCTTTATTTGTAGTAGAAATAAATGATTCAATTTCTAAATACCAACAAAGCATAATCAATGCTTATATATCACAATATTTATCAATTAAATTTAAAAAATATAAAGGAGAAAAAGAAATTAAAAAAAATGATACAAGAGAATATTTAGATTCATGTGTAGTTTTTATTTGTCATGAAGAAAATAAAGAAAATGACCAGATAAATGCATTTTTAAAAGAAATAAAAAATTCATTTAAAGAACAAAATTTTGAAAATGAAAATTTAAAAGAACTTGATAAATCTGAATTTAATAATATAAAAGTTATAACATCAAATATATGTGGCTTAGGAAAATCTGGAAAAATTAGAAAAGAAATAAAAGACCTCAAAAAAATATATTTTCATTTTCCTTTAGGAGGAATATTAAATAAAAATATTATTTTTGATAAATTAGAACAATTATTAGACAAAATAAAAAATGAAAAATATGAAAATGTTGCTATTCATTTAGATTTAACTGAAACAGAAGAAAAATCAATACTAAATGAATTTTTCTTTTCTTTTCTCATTACTAAATTTTATACCAATAATGAAAAAATACTTTATATTCCAAAAGGTATTTATATTTATATAGAAATACCCAATTGTTTTGTAAAATATTTAGAAAGATTTAGTATATTAAATATATTTGAAAATGAAAATATTGATTTTGAAAATATGCCTGAATATGATTTTCCTCAAGAAACGATTGACACATTTAAAAGAATGTTAGATATTGATTCAAATAAAGGTATCAGAGAATTTGTTAAAAAGCATATTGGCATTAATAGATATTCATTTCATCAAATAAATATATTTATTAAACTATTTATATCACAATATAATAAATTTGAAACTAAATTAAAGTTTTTGGAAGATGGAAAAAATGTAACTGAAAAGTGTATTGAATTATTCGCTAAATGTACTCAATATTTCACTAATGGTGGTTTCGCTAAATTAATAACAGGAGAAATTAAATCTGATAAGCAAGATTATGTAGACAAATTATCTAATATATATGATAATGATTTAAAAGATATGAAATTTCCGGCTCCTTTAATATTTATAATTAAAGAAAAAAAAATTTATGATCCATTTTTTATTCCAACGAAAAATTCAAATAAATATAAAGAAGGCTCAAAGGCTTATTTAACAAGGATGAAGGAAATATTAAATATTTCTAATGAAGTAGACAAAGATAAAGAAATAGAGAATGTAGTTCAAAAATCTTTATTATCAATAATTGAAGAAGAAAATAATAATTATGTAATAACAAATGATAATTTTAAAAAAATGGTTTTATTAGTATATAGAATATTAGCAAATGTTCCAGTTATTATAATGGGAGATACAGGATGCGGTAAAACTTCTTTAATAACTAAATTAAATCAGCTATTAAATAATGGCAAAAAAACTGTAGAAATAGTTGATATTAATCCAGGAATTAAAGATGAAGATCTATGTAATATAATGAAAGAAAAAAATGAAATAGCACAAGATCAAAAGGAAGAACTTTGGGTATTTTTCGATGAAATAAATACTTGTTCATGTTTATCATTAATCACAGAAATATTTATTAATAGAACTTATTTTGGAAATAAAATATGTGATAATATTCGTTTGATAGGTGCTTGTAATCCTTATAGAAAAAGAAAAGGAAATAAAGAAAAATGCGGCCTAAATTTTTCAGATGATAATGATAATGAATTAGTATATTTAGTAAATCCTCTTCCACAATCACTTTTATATTACGTTTTTAGTTTTGGCTCCATAGATGCTGAAGATGAAAAAAAATATATATATAGTATCATAGAGAAAATATTTCCGAAAGAAGAAAAAGAAAATTTAAAAAAAATTAAAGATGAAAAGAAAAAGGAATTAGAGGAAAAAATGAAAAATAAACCAACAGAAAAGCAAAAAAAAATTGAATATGAAAAAGAATTAAAAAGTTTGGAAGTAGAAATAAAAATTATTACTAGGGAATTAGAATTTCATGAAATAACTACTGAAGCAATTTCTCAATGTCATAAATATTTAAGAAAAAAATATGATGATTCAGTAGTTTCATTAAGAGAAATAGCAAGATTTCCAAAATTGGTATATTTTTTTGAAGATTATTTTAAGAAGAAAAATGAATATTTAAAAAAAACAACTGAGCCAAATAGAATGAATAATGAAAAAAATAATAAAATAAGGAGTATTATATGCTCTATTTACTTATGCTATTATATCAGATTAACAAATGATTTTGAAAGAACCAATTTCGAATTGGAATTAAAGCCTTTATTATTAAAATTAGTAACTTATGAAGAAAATAAGGCTGTAAAACTAATAGATCAAATTCAAATTGAGGACTTAAAGAATGAAATAGAAGATAGACCAAAAGAAATTATAGATGATAAATTTAGTGATTTTCTAAAAGTTGAGCAAGACTTTTTAATTAAACAAATAAAACCTGATAAAGGAATTGGAAAAAACACATTATTAAAAGAAAATGTCTTTTTATTATTTGTATCTGTAATAACAAATATACCTCTTATAATAATTGGTAAGCCAGGAACTGGTAAAAGTTTAAGTGTACAATTAATAAATAAATCATCGAAAGGAGAATATTCTAATAATAAATTTTTTAAGCTTTACCCAAAAATAATTCAAACATATTTTCAAGGTTCATTATCAACTGAAACCAAAGATGTTGAAAATCTATTTATAAAAATATCGGATAAATTAACATTTTATATAAAGCTCCAGGAACAACAAAAAAAAGAAGGAATCGATCATATAATTGAACTTCCAATCTCTATGGCATGTTTTGATGAATTAGGATTAGCAGAAAGATCTAAAAATAATCCACTTAAAGCATTACATCCGAAACTTGATTTTGCAGGTAAAAAATCAAATGAAAGCTTTGTTGGTATTAGTAATTATTCTTTAGATGCTGCAAAATTAAATAGGGCTTTAGTATCCTCTGTTCCAGATTTAGATCAAAGAAAAGATGAATTAAGTTTTACAGCAAGTAAAATAGTAAAAGGTATTGCACCTAAAATAAAAGATGATAAAATATTTGAAGTTCTTTCAAATACATATTTTGAATATAAGCAAAAATTGCAATTAATTAAAGAATTAATGGTATATAAAAAATATAAAAAAGCTATAAAATTTTTAGTAAAAAAAAATAATGATAATGAAGATATTAAAACAATTGCGGATTGCTCAGAAAATTCTTATAAGGATGATGCACAGAGTGTTGGAGAAAAAAAAAAGGAAAATAAAAATAAAGGATTTTTTGAAGGAATTAAGGAAAGTAAAATATTTAAAGAAAAAATGAAAAAAGAAAATAAAATAAAAAAGGATTTTCATGGTAATCGTGATTTTTATAGTTTAATAAGAGGTATAGCAAATTCTTTAAGAAATATTGGAGAATTACAGGATAAAGATAAAGTAGATATAATTGCAAAATATATTGAAAGAAATTTTGGTGGTATAGAATATGATATTAATATAGATTTTGATAATATACCAGATGATATCAGCGATAAAACTAATGAAATAAAAACTATTTTACAAAATTATGGTGATATAAAAAGACCAATAAAATTAAATTCAATATTTTTGTTCAAAGAATTATATAATTTAGAGTGTGATAAAATATATAAAGATAATAAGGATATAAATTTAAAATTTGAGCCTAATGATATTAAAAAATATAATCTTAATAATGATATTAATGATAATATAAATGAAATAAATAGTCGATATTTATTATTAGAAATAGATCCATCATTAACACCATTAATAGTTCAAAATATTAAATTAGAGAATCCATTAAAAGAAGGAAAAATTAAATTATATGACGGAAGTCCTTTCCCTGATGATGATAACAATGATTATAGATTTATGAAAATAAGTGAAATTCGTGATGATGCTAAAGATGAGAAGTTAATTATAATTGAAAATTTAAATCAAATTCACCCATTTTTATATGATTTGTATAATATGAATTATGAAATAATTGATGAAGACAAATATGCAAAGATATGCTTAGATAGTTTTAGAGAATTAAAAACTTTAGTGAATGATAAATTTAGAATTATTATAATAATTGATAGGAGATTTGTTAATAAATGTGATTTAGCGTTTTTAAATAGACTTGAAAAAATGATTTTATCTTTTGATAATTTATTAGATGATCAATTAAGACAAGTATCTAGAGAAATAATTCAAACATTAAATTTGAAAGAAAGCGTTAATGAATATAAAAATGCTAACTATTCTCTTGAAGATTTATTAATTAATTGTGAAAATCAAAATATACAAGGATTAGTTTATTATTATAGCAAAAAAATAAATTCTAATGAAGATAAAGCAAAAAATCAAAATAATAATGAAAAGATATTAAAGGAATTAAAAGAAATTATAATTGATAAAATTTATAAGATTTTACCTCAAGATATAATATCGATTTTATCAAAAAATAATGAAATTAAAAAAAAATATGATACCAAAAAATTAGCTTATAATTTTATAAGCTATTTAGAAGATATGAAAAAAGAAGAAAATAAAGATTACATAATATCTATTATATATACTTTTACTAGTATTACTAATAATATTGAAGGGCTTGATCGAGAAATGAGTTTTATGATTTCAAAAATAAAAAGTGAAAAAGAATTCAGAAATACCATAGAAGAATTAAAGAAA
Source organism: Enoploplastron triloricatum (assembly GCA_023783335.1). Classification (NCBI taxonomy): domain Eukaryota; phylum Ciliophora; class Litostomatea; order Entodiniomorphida; family Ophryoscolecidae; genus Enoploplastron; species Enoploplastron triloricatum. The sequence goes on along the minus strand of JAJNAB010000008.1, from coordinate 5,629 downwards.
AATAATGAAAATTCTGAAAACAAATATATATATATAAAATTTGAACAATCTAATTCACAAAATTTAAAATATATATGCAATTATATATTAAATAATTTCAAAGATGATTATAGATATATAATTATTATACAAATAAATAGAAACTTTAATAGAGAAAAAAATAATAAATTAAAAAAGGAAAAAGAAATTATATATTCGCTACCTGATATTAATCCTAATATAAATCAAATATTTATAGATAATTTAAATAGCAAATATAATATATCATTGAAATATTTATTAGATGAAAATGAAAGTAATATGGGAAATATTATAAATAGTCTTAAAGATGAACTAAAATTAGACGAAGAATTTAATAAAGTCTTATCAAATTTTTTGAAAGAAGAATTAGATAAAAAAGGTTATGAAGACGAAGAAAAACAAAAATATATAAATGAAATTATTAATTATATGAATGAAGAAAAAGGAATTAAAGAAAAAATAATTGAAATATCATATAAAATGAATGATAATTTTGGAGAAGGGGATAATAGCTCAGATATAATTGATATTATTCATAAAAAAAAACAAATTAACAAATTTACTGTTGATATTGTAAAGTGTTTAACTGATTATATAAAAGAGGAAGTATTTATCAAAAATTTAAAAAATACTTTTAGAATTTTAGAAGATAACAATATATTAACTACAATAATTGAAGTTCAAAAAAATGGCTATGAGCTAATAAGCAAAGATATAGTTAAAGAAATTATAATAAATTATTTAAATGAAAAAACAATGCTTAAAAACAATAATTTAAACTGTAAATTTTTATATAATTATAATATTCCTGGATTTTATAATTTCTTTGTATTCCTTTCAAATTATATAAATAAAAACATCACAAATAGTTATTTTAACAATGAGAAATTAATAAGAAGATTAAGAAAAAATGAGTATAGTAATATAACAAATCTTCATGATAAGGAAGAATCTTTTGTAAAAATACTTATCAGAGAAATTTCAGAAAATCATAAATCAATTTATGAAACAATAGAAAAAATTACTGAAGAAAAACCTAATGATATAATTTTAAAAGATTATATAACTTACTATTTATCAAAATATAGAAATTATAATGATAGAATTTATAAGTTAGATGATATATACCATAAAATAATAGAATTATTATTGAAATTAAGATTTACTGATGAAAATAATATGATAAAAAACCAAGATAATATTATTCCAATTCAATTAATAAAAATAATATGGATAGAATCGAATAACAATTATATTATAAATATATTAAAAATAATTGATGAAGCAATAATTATTTTAAATAATGACCAAAATAAATTATATGAAAAGATTGAAGATTTATATAAAATAGGTAATATTAAATATATTACAAATAAAAAAAAAAATTTAGAAGTCACCACAGAAGTCAATAAATGTTATTATATTTTATTAGCAATTATCTGTTATTGCATTACATCTGAAGAAATAAAAAAAGAAAAGATTTCTCAATATCATTATAAATTAATAGAAATAAATAAAATTTTACAAAATTTAAACGATGATTTACTAATATTTTTAAATGAAATGTATATTATTGATGAATTAATAAAAGTAATTGAAATATTTAGAAAGAATAATAATATTAATAAAATCAATGAAATAAGAGAAAAATTAAGGGATAATGCTGAAATTATTCAGAGATATTCAAATTCTGAAGAATTAAGTGATAATCTCATAAATAATTTTGAAAGAATATATGAATCTATAACAAAAGATAAAGATATAAATAATGAAGATCTATATTATATTGATAAATTAAGATATATATTATTTAAAGAAATTAAAAAGAATAATGATATTAAATATCGTTGCAAAATATTAGAAAAAATGTTAGAGCATAATCAAATGATAAAAAATTCAAATGATATATTCCAAATTATATTAAAGAATTATTTAAATAAGGATAATTTTATCAATAATATAGAAAATATAAATATTAAATCAAATGAAGATGACAAAATAATAAATGTAATAGAAAATAAATTAAATAATAATATCATTCTTGAAGAAACATTACTATATTTATTTGAAAAAAATTCATTAAATTATTTAAAGAATATTCTAAATAATAACAAAGAACCTGTAAATCTGGAAGAAAAACAGCCTTTTAAAATATTAAACGATTCTATTGGATTCTTAGAAGAATATTCTAAAAATATTAATAATATAAATAATATTAAATCTAAAGCAAAAGATTTTTGTAAATTATTTTGTTTAGGTTATATAAAAGCATATTGTTATACCATGTTTAATAATGATAAACCTAAATGCAAGAATCCAAAACCAATAATAACACTTTTCAATAAACAAAATTCAAAAATTTATGAAATTATGCGTTTATATATTTATAAAATATTTTATAATAATTATAAAATAGATTTTCTGAAAAATGAAAAAAATATTGATAAATATGGAATAAATAAATTAAATAAATTTAAAGAGTTTATTAAAATTATTGAATTAAGTAATAATACTTATGCAATAGAATATAATGTTAAAACTTTAAAAAAAGATGAATATAAATATTTTAATGAGGAATTCAAAAAATATGAAAAAAATAAATTTGATAAATCAATAAAATCAAGAGATTATGATGTTAAAAAGTCTGGAATAGATAATTTTTATATGGCATCATTTAATCCAATATTATCAAATTTACTTTCAAAAAATAAAGAAATTCATGAAAATTTTTATAAAAATATTTGTATTCCTTTATTTGAGGGAAGAGGAAACATTATGAATTTAATAAAACTATTATATGAACCAAAGAAGTTTAGTGAAATTAAAAATAATTATCATATTAATTCAAATAACATGAAGCCTTTATTATATGGATATCGATATTGCTTGAATGTATTATCTTCTGAAAACCAAAAAGGAATTTATTATTCTTTATATGATAATAATAAAATTGAATATCTAGATAATAAATTATATCCAGGTAATGATACAAAGATTAATTTAGTATATATTGATATTATTAATCATTTCAAAAATAAACCTGAGGAAGGTTGTTTTGTATGTTTATGCGAGGACTTATTTTATCATTCAGTTCCTTCTGGTTTTCCTGGGGAAAATGAATTAAATAAGACTTGCCCAAAATGCCAAAAAAATATTGGTTCGATAAAAAAAGATGGAAAAATAAAAACTGTTAAAAGAGATGTTGGATTAATTTTTGGTAAAGACACTAATAAATATATTAGAATATTTAAGGATACTACAGAAATTGAAAAAATAAATATAAATAAATTAGATGAAATTGATTATATGACTCTAGATGATTTTAAAGAAAAATATATGAAAAAATCTTTTGAAAAAGAAAAAGGAATTTTTATCTCTGATAAAAATAGTTTTAGAAATGACAAGAAAATTGTTAGAAATTTAAGCCAGATTTCCTATAGATTATTAAATTATATTTTATATTCGAATTTATTCTTTGCAAAATTAATGACAAATAAACCAAATTATGATAAATATTTACCTAAAGAAATGAAGTGGGAAGAAACATTAAAAGAAAGTTGGGATATATTGAAAAAGGAATTATTAAATATAAAAATAGATTCAATTGAAAAATTTATGAATTATATATTTGTTTATCTTTTTCCAATATTAAATAAGGAAGAATGCATTGATAAATATGATAAATTAATCAAATTTGAAAATGAATTAGAATCTGAAATTCAAGATTTGATTATAGATTTTGAAAAAAATGGTAAAGATTTGATTGAAGATGGAGATAAAGATTCTTTTATTAATTTATTAACAGAAAAATATAGCCCTGAAAAATATAAAGAAGAAGTAGAAAAATATCCATTTTATGAATTTTTCTATTATACTAATTATTTAGATGATAAATATTTGAGTGAAAAAATAAGTCATATGGATGAAAATCAATATTCAGTACTGAAAATGTATTTAGATAATAGAATTAATTCTAAATCAGATAAAAATAAAGATAAAGATTTATTTGATAATATATATATATTCAACAATGCATTAAATTTAATAAGCCAAGAATATTTCAATAATATATCAAAAGAAGATGCTGAAAAAACAAAGTTAAAAGATACTGAAATATATAATGAAAATAAGGAATTATTTGATAATTTTATTGAATTCTATAAAAATGTAAATTTAGCTGAAATAAAGCATAAACCAAAACTAAATAAAGAAAATAAATTAAGTGATTTCTTTATCCATGATGATAATGAATTTGGGAAAATTTATAAAATCATATATAAATATATAATAAAACATCAAAATGAAAAAATAAAAAATTTGTTTGAAAAAAAAGGAATATTTGAACTTAATAATATAAATAAAGTAAATGTGCAACAACTTGATGAAGATGGAATATTTAATTTAAAATTACCTAAAAATATCTCATTTCTTGATATAATATTTAATTTCTCTTATAGAAAAATGCTAGATTTATATCCAAATGGTTATAAATCTTATAAAGAATATGTCATTGATTATGATCTTATAGAAGGTACTATTGCAGATTTATTATTATATAATAAACAATTGCTAAATGAAACTATTACTGAATTTATTTATAATAATGAATTATTTAGCAACCAAATAACTAATTCTATTACTACTTTTAAAAAAAGATATAAATGCGAAATTATTACATTAGATGATAAAGTAATTATATACAAATTTTGTGAAGAAAATAATACTATCCATAAATCAATAATTAAGGACTTTTTAATATTTATAAAATTTTTAATTAATAATAAAAATGAAAATAACAATGGAGAAAATTCTATTAATGATGATACAAAAATAGAAGAAATAGCAGGTAATTTAGAAGGCGCTTCAGAATACTTTATAAATTTATTCAAAGATCAAAGTACTCTCACTGTTAATAAAACTTTCGAAATTTTTGATTATTATTTAAAAAAGATTTATGACGATATTGCCTCTGAAATAAAAAATTATCAAGATGATTTAGATGATAATTCTCAAGAAGCAATAAAAAATTTGATAAATAATTTTTATTTAAAAAAGGAAAGAAATATAATCAAGGCAGATTTGGCTTATGCAATCAGATTATTTATTATATTAGTATTATATTTAGAAGAAGATAAAGAAAATAAACTAAAATTGAATCAAAATAATGCGATAAATTATTTAAAATCAGAAGATTTATGGAAAAAAGATATAAATGATGAAAAATTTTTGAAAGATTTAGATGAATTAAAATCGATGAAGATTCCAATTAATCAAATTATTTATTTTTATGAAGCTTTAGGAAAGGATATTCCTGATGATTTCTTTAAAGATGCTAAAGAAAAGATTGATGAGGAAGAAGAAGAAAAGGAAGAAAAGGAACAAAAAAAGCCAGTGGAAGAGGGCAGTAATCCTGCTTCTGGAAGAGAAAGTGTGAAAAGTAATGCAAGTGGAAATGGTTATGGTAGTGGAGGTGAAGGTTGGGATTAGTTTATTAATTTAATTAAAATTAAATTTAATTATTAAAAAATTTATTTAAAAATTTTTTAAAAATTTAATGATAATTAATCAATTAACCTGGGGATTGGGGATTGGGGATTGGGGATTGGGG
>JAJNAB010000007.1:0-19015 GCA_023783335.1 Enoploplastron triloricatum | reverse complement strand
AATCCCCAATCCCCAATCCCCAATCCCCAATCCCCAATCCCCAATCCCCAATATAATCAATATTTTAATTAATTTATAAAATAAATTATTTATTAATTTATTTTATTTAATTAATTGAATGAAATTAATAATAAAAGAATAAAAATTATATATTAAAATATTATAAAATGGAAATATATAGCAAAAAAGTAAAATTGGGGAATAATATGGGAAGAAGAAGCAGAGATAAAGTAGACCAAGAAGAAAATGATGATCAAAATAAAAATCCTCTTTTTCAAAAAAGGCCTGAAAAAAAGAAATTATCTCGCCCAAAAAATATAACATTAAATGTCTCATCGGAATATATTCCAAATACTCGTTCAAGTATCGAAGAATCGGCCCAAAATGATAACACCAAGAAAAAAGCCATAAAATATGTAATTCAATTAGGAAAAGATAAAGATATCCCAAATAATGCAGAAACATATGATGTTGAACCTCATATCGAAAAACCAGTCAGTCCAAAAAAGGGAGGAAAAGGCTATATAAAGGGGTATGTGAATAGTTACAAAAATAGCCCAATTAAGAACATCAAAAGCCAAAGGGGAGTATCTACAAGACCTAGGGAAAATAAATTTTTTCAACCAAATCAATATTATAGAAATTCAGATATAACTTTTCCCAGGATAACAAATAGGACAATTGATTATGATATTCCACCTAAAAAAAATAAATATAGACAAACTGAGGAAAGCCCAGATGAAAATGAACCATTTCAATATTTTGAAGATGAAAAATGGAGATTTAGAAGAAGTCCTGAGCCAAGAATTATGAACAGAATTAATATAATAGATAGATATGAAAAAGTGGCGGGTAAGCCTAAATATAGAAGAAATAGAGATATTCCGGCAATGACTAAAATAAGAAAGCCTTTGAATGCAAATAATTATTCTTTTAATGTTGCCAATGATGAAGATGAAGAAAATAATGATATAAATGAATTAATTAAGAGGGTTGAAGAATTACAAGTTGAAAATAAAAATTTAAAAAAAGATATTAAAAACAAAAATAGTGAAATAAAAATTTTGAAAAATCATAATCAAGATAAGGAAGAAAAAGAAAAAAAGGAAAAGAAACAAGATAATCCAATACAAGAAGATGTAGAATTCAATTATAATGAAGATGATTATGATTATAATCAATATTATGAGCAAGAAAAAGACAATTTTGAGTTAAATGACGAAAAGATACAGCAGCTTCAAAAAATTGATATTGAAAGAGATGTAATCAGATATGTCGAAGAAAATACACTTAATTTGAAATTAGGAAAAAAAATAAATTTCTCACATCCAATATTTAAAGAAAATAATTATATATTAACTAAAGAAATAAAGGAAAAATTATCACAATTATATATTTATATGAAAAATCAAATACCTTGTATTTTGGAAGGAGAAACAGGAACTTCTAAAACATTTAGTGCTATAATATTAAGCAAATATTTAGCAAAAAATTGGAAAAAAGAAAATTTACATGAAAATTTTAAATTAATTAGATTTAATTTAAGTTCAGAATCAAAAGCTTCAGATTTAATCGGAAAATATACAGGAGCCAAGGATTCATTTGCAGGAATAAATTTTCAACCTGGACCTTTTATCACAGCTTTTAAAGAAGGCCATTGTTTATTATTAGATGAAATTAATTTAGCTAATCCTTCTCTTCTCCAATGCATAGAGGAAGCATTGGATACAAAAGTATTAAGTATTGAAGTTCCAGGATTACCAATAGAGCCTATACCAATGCATAAAAATTTTTGTTTAATTGCTACTCAAAATCCAAATAAAGGATTTTTTACAAGAAAAAGAAATGAGTTAAAAAAGCAATTCTTATCAAGATTTCAAATAATTACTTTTAATGAATTCACTCAAAAAGAATTATTTGAAATATGTAAAGGAATGATGGACAAAGCCAAGTTTGATAAAAATAAAAATATAATAAATGATTTAATTAAATTTCATTTAAAATGGATTCAAGATCCAGAAGTCAAAAATGATATAAAATATTTTACCTTAAGAGAAATTTCTTTATTTATTCAAACTTTAACAGATGAAAAAAATAAATTATTACCTTATGAAATAATCTTAATAATATATGGATCAAAATATCCAGAAAATAAATTAGATAAATTGAAAAATATGTTAAAAGAATATGATAGCTTCAGTGACATTATTTTATTTGAAAATAATAATAATTATATTCAAAAAAAAGAACCAAAAAAAAAATTATATTCCATAAATTCAAAAAATGCTTTTGATAAACTTAACATTTTAAGAGACATTGATGATGATATTGAAGAAGAAGAGAAAGAAGAAAAAGAAATAAAATTTGAAAATTGTTTTGAAAATAAAAGTCTTAAAAGAGCCATTCAAGCTATAAGCTATGCATTTAAATATGGGAAAAATGTTTTAATTTTAGGAAAAAAAGGAGTTGGTAAAACCCAACTAGCATTATGGATAGCAGAATTTTTTGATACAAAAAATAAAGTAATTTTAAATGAAGAAAATGAAAAAGATATATTAATATGTATATGTAATGAAATATTAAAATGTTCTGATTTAATTGGAAGACAAAAACCAGTAGATGATTTAAATAATCCTGTAGGAGAATTAATTAGATGGGAAAATGGTTTTGTTGTTGAAGGCTTAATTAAAGGAAAATGTATTATTTTAGATAGATTAGAAAAAGCGCAACCAACAGTCACTGAAAGATTAAATAATTTATTAGATATAAATTATATTCATGATACTGAATATTTTACTATTCCCGAAAATCCTGAATTAAAAGAAGGTATAAAAATTAATCCAAATTTTAGAATAATTGCAACTGCTGATGAAGAAGGTTTAACAAAAATGTCGCCTGCTTTTATAAATAGATTTATTATTGTATATTTAGATAATCAATTTACAAATATTAAAAAAGGAGATATTAAATTATTTTCATCTATTATATTAAATAAAATTCAAAATGATAAAGAATCAAAAAATAGAAAAGATTCTAATGATTCCGATAGACCAAATTTTATGGATGAGGAAAATAGTTCTGATAATGATAATGGTAATGAATTTTTAAATGAAGAAATTAAAGAAAAGATAAATACAAAAATTGAAGATATATATTTTGAAAATTGCAATACAAAAGATATAAATATTTATAAATTATCTAAATTATGTAGGATAATTGGAATATTAATTAAAGAATATGGAAATGCTTTTATGAATGATATAATTGAAGTTGGAAAATTTTTATCTATTTCAGATGATAAAAAAATAAATTTAAATGAAAGATTTAAAATAAAAATAATTGAAGAATATCCAAATTTAGATATTAATTTAAATGAAGAAGAAACCTTTTTTTTTGAAGGCTCAAATGAACTTTTGAATTTTTTTTCTCTTTTATATATATGCTTTTTAACACATACACATATTTGTATTGAAGGAAAAACAGGAGTAGGAAAAACTGCATGCGCAAGAGCTTTTTCTGAAATATTAAAATCCAACAAACATAGTATTGATAATTATAGAGTATTTTCTTTCCATAATGGAACAACACCTAATGATTTCTATGGTTCCTTGACATTAGATGAAAATAAAAATATAACTTTTTGTAATGGAGCTTTAACAGAATGTATTTTATCAAAAAATATTTTTATAGCAGATGAATTAAATTTAACTTCTGAAGAAACAATGAATTGTCTAGGGCCTATTCTTGAAGAAAATTTTAAATATAAAATTTATATTCCTGGATTAAGTAATAGAGAAAAAATAAATAATATATTTTTATTTATTTCCTGTCAAAATTTATCCAATACTTTAGGAAGAAAGCAATTAACTAATTTATTAAAGTCTAGAATTAAAACTATTTCTTATCCAGAGCAAAACTTTATAATCGACGGAATCTCAGATTTTGAAAATATTTGTGTAAATGTTAATGTTTCCTTAAATAATAAAAGATATAATAATATAGAATGTGTTACATTTGAAGCAGCAAGAAATATAGGAAAATTTATTTTAAAATTTAATGAGAAAAATGAGGGTTTAATATATAATTTAAATTTTAGAGATGTTAAAAAAATCTTAAAAAGAATATATTTCCAAAATGAAAATAATATTTCATATTTAGGATTTAATATATATAATAATATTTTATTTTATATTTTGGCTCAAACTAAAGAAAAAGACAAAGAAAAAATGTCAAAATATTTAATTCCTTTACTCGCAGAAATATTTAATGAAAATAATAATAATTATAATGAATCTTTTTATCCTTATTATTCAAAAAATCTAATTTCTAATAAAATAAAGTCTGAACTAGAAGAATGTTTTTATTCAGAAACAAAATTTATTGAAGAAAATGGAGTAATTTTTTTATCTAAAGGAAAATGTAAAATCAATGTTGATTCAATATTAACAAAAAATGATAAAAATAATATTTTAGAATATAATAAATTAGATTCTTTTTTAGAAAGTTTCTTTTTATCTAAATTAGCATTAAATGATGAGCCTTTACTTATTTTAGGAGATACAGGCTATAAAACTTATTTGGCTGAAAAATTATTAAATAATAAATCAAATATTATTAATTTAAATCCCCAAACAAAACTTAATTATTTACTAGGTTCTTCAATTTTTTTTTCTAAGAAAGAAGCAGGAGAATTTTACTTAAAAAATTATCTAAACTTGGTAATTGATGATTTTAGTAAAGAAAGGAAATTTAATTATTATAAAATAAATATAAATAATGATGGAAAAATTTTAGATAAAAATACTCAAGCAATTCTAAGGAACTATTTAAATGATGATGATTTTTCAATTAAGAATAGAATATGTATAAAATTATTAAATAAATTAACAAATAATGCAGAAAAGAAAGAAAATATAATTTTAGAAAATATAGTTCTCGAATATAATCCAGGGCTCATTACATATGCATATTTAGGAAAAGAAAATATTATATTAAAAAATTTATCTTATTTAGATACTTCTATTATAGAAAGATTTAATGAATTATTTTCCGAATCTCAAATAATTACTTTAAATGAAGATATTCATAAAACATTCACTGAAGAAAAGGAGAAAATTTTAAAATTAGATCATATAAGAACTATTGCAACATCTTATTCAGAATATGAAAACAAACTTTCAGAAGCAATAGCATCAAGATTTACTTTAGTAGAAGTTAATCCTTATAATGAACAAGAAGAAAACGTAATGATAAGACTTTATTCTAAAGAAAATAATCTAAAAATAAAAGAAGAAATTTTCCAACTTTTAGAAGAATTTTCATTTGACTATAAAAATACTTTTGATCAAAGAATATATTTAAATCAAAAATTAAACATTATAAATATATTATCTCATATTAATAGTGATATTGATATTACTTTAAAAAATGCAAAATTAACTTTATATATGCTCATGAAAAACTCATTTAAAAATAGAAGTTCAGGGACATTGAAAAAACTCAAAGAAATTTTAAATCAAAAATTCATAGAATATAAAAATGGAGAATCACCTTTGATAATAGAAAAAAAAAATGATAATTTACAATTAGTTTCTAAAATAACTAAATTAAATATTGATATTAATAATCATGAAGAAATATTAAATGATAATATTTATTTTCATAAAGATTTTTCAGAATTAGTTGATATTATTCATTTTTCTTTAAAAAGTAAAGTGGGATTAATTATTGAAGGAATGAAAGGACAAGGAAAAAAAACTGCTATAAATTATATAGCAAATTTATTAGGATATAATGTATTAAATATATATTTAAATGAATCCACAAAAATAGAAGATATTTTAGGAAGCATTGCTTTTGAAAATGAAAATGAAGAATTAAAAATGCTAAACGTCAAAACAGATTTCCTTAAAACAATAGAAAGTAAAGTATATACAATTATTATATTTCATAATATTAATAAAGCAAATTCATCAATTATTGACTTGATCACTAATTTCTATAGAAAGAAAAGAGGCATTTATAATATTAACCTTAATAAAATAGAGCCACAATACAATTATAATTATTTTATTAGTATTTTTAATTATGAGAATAGTATTAAAGGACAAGATTATTTGCCTTCTTCTTTGACTCAAAATTCTATATATTTTCAAATGGATAATAATGCAATTAAATATTTAAATGAAATAATAATAAAAAAATTTCAAAATTATAATTTCTATGAAGAGCATGAAAAATTTTTTAATTCATTTTCTTTAGTATATAAATTTGATAAAGAAGAATTAAAAGAATCTAGTGATACAATTTTATCCTTAAATGAAATTGATAAATTTATCAAGTTAAGAAAAGAGACTTTTAACAAATTGGATATGGATATTATTATAGGATTTATTTTTATTTTCAGATATTCCAGTAATAAAATTCAGGAAAAAATAAAAAATATTTTAAAATTTGGAAATCTTAATACTTCTTTAAAATTTTATTTTGATTCAGAATGTATAACTATTGAAATATTAATAAATAAAAAATATTATTACTTAAGCATTTCTTTAAATCCAAATAATAATAATGAATTTAATAAAATAAATATTGATACTGATGCAATCAATAAAAATATTATTTCATTAACTGCCCCACAGAGATATTGCCTATTATTTTTAGTATGTTCATTTTTATCTAATAAGCCCTGTATTCTACAAGGAGAAACGAGTTCCGGTAAAACACATTTAATTCGTTTATTTGCTAATATTCTCGGAAAAAAATTAAATATATATCAAATGAATAATGATTCAAATATAATTATGATTAATGGTCAATCGAAGTTTGAAGATTTAGAAGATAAAGAATTTAATAGATTAAAATTATTAAAAGAAAAATTAGAAGATTTAATAATTTTTAAGAATAAAAATAATAATATAAATACAGAAACAATTAAAAACTTATTGGATAGTACTAATGAATATATAAAGAAAATCAAGAATGACGAACAAAAAATAAAGAAAATAAACGATATTAAAAGTAAAATTTTAAAAATTATTTCTCCTATTAATAGATTTAAATATCATAAATCATCATTTTGTGAATCTTTAGAAAAAGGAGAATGGGTATTAATAGAACAAATTGAATCTGCTCCGACTGAAGTTCTAGAAAGAATTATTCCTTTAACTATGGAAAATCCCGAAATAAAAATAATTCAAGGAACTAAAGAAATAATTTATAAAATGAAAACTAAAGATAAAAGCAAAATATTAAATAATAATAATATAATTATAAATGGTGATGATGATCATAATATTAAATATATATCTCCAGATTTTAGAATTTTCTTTACTTATAATCCTGATAAAGCTGATATAAAAATAAACCAAAATTTATTATCTAATTGCCTTACATTTACTTTACCCCAAAATGATTCATCAATTGAATATTCAACACAAATGTCATATGGACTTTTAAGAAAGATGAATTTTGATAAAAATTCTTCTTTAGAATTTTCTAAAAGATTTTCAAATGTACATCAACATGTTAAGCAAGTAGTAAAAATGTCTCCTGAAAATTTTTCAGGTAAAATGCAATTTACTGGAAGGACAATAAATTTTATTTCAAATTATTTAATAAAAAATATATCTCAATTAAAATTAATTAATATAGATAATCTTGCATATATATCAACTGAAGCTCTAAAAACATTTTATTGGAATAGTTTTAATGAATCTAAAGGACTTACAACATTTAAATATGATACCCTTTCAAAATTTAAAGAAAAACTAAAAATAGAAATAATTTCAGAAGATGATGATATAAAGAATAATTATACAGAATTATCAAATATAATAGAAAAAATAGGATATTATTTAAATAATATTGATAATAATGATTTCTTTTATTCTTTTGAATTATTGGTAAAAAATTGTGAAAAAATAAAAATAAGAGATATAAATTCTATTTTAAAGCAATTAAATATTTTAATAAATTTAGCTAAAAAAAAGATAAATTTAATTCCTAATTATAATTATATAGTTATTATGAAAATTATTGTAGTTGTAAATCTTTTAAGAGAACTCCAAAAAGAAATAAAAAGACCAGAAATTATGAGCAAAGAAATAAATAAAGTTACAGATTTTAAAATATTCAATAAATCTGGGAAAATAATTTTTTTATCAAAAATATTAGAAAAGGGTATGTTTAATATTCCATTTATTTCTGCATATTTTGATAATTCAAAGGAAAAATGTTTGCAATATTTATTAGAACTTATTGATGATTTTATAAATAAAGAAGAAGGAACATATGTTATATTTAAAAAATTAGTAGAACATCTAAATAAAAATAATGTATTATTTAAAATAATTAATTTAATATTTCCTTATTATAAAATTCAAAAAAATAATAAAAAAAGATTAGTTATTTTATGGTTTCAATTATTCCAAAAATTATTTGAAAAAAATATTGGATTTAGAGTAGAATTTTTATTTGCTGGGGATGTTCATTCTAAATATATTTTTAATGAAAATGAGAAATCTTTGCTTCCTATCTTTAAGTTTGATACAAAATATGACGATTTATTTCTAGCTTCTGGAGTCTGTATTAATCAATATGATAATAAAGGTAAAAAATCCAGTAAAGAACTTGTTTTTAAATTTAAAGAACAAAAATATGATAAAGAAAAAATAACATTAATATTCTATGATTCTATTAATAGAATTTTAAATGAAAATAAAACTAAGCCAACTTCTCAGTTTTATAAAGAAATATATGAATATTTTTGGAGATTTGATTCTAATAACTTTATAGAAAATTATATTAATGATATTTATAATTCTAAAAAAATTTATAATTTAAAATTATTTTTTGATATTAACAATAAAACCCATGATAATCAAAAAGTAAGCATTTTAGGAAGTATATTTGGAATAATATTTAGTCTTCCAAAAGAATTGAAATTATTTATAGCTAAATATTTAAATAATGATTTTATTAAAATAATATTTGAAATAATAGATAATAAAATATCTAATTTAACTCTAAATGATTTTAAAGATAATTATATAATTAATAATTTCCAAGAATTATCTGAAGAAATAAGTAAATTAAGTATATTTCTTTCATATATAGAAGAAAAAAATATTAATAGAAAAAATGATAATGATTTAAATTTGTCAAGTAAATTAAAAAATGATATCAAAATTCTAAAAAATATATCATTAATTATTCCAGAACTAAAAGAATATTTAGATAAATATGTAGAAATTTTAAGTAATGAAAATGATTTAATAGAAGAAAAAATTGATAAAAAAAATAATGATATTTTATTTAATGAAAGAGATAATAATAGAAAAATAGAAATTGAAGATAAAATAAAAGATTTAATAAAAAAATATAATGATTTAAAAAATATTATCTCAATTTTTAGGTTAATTCAAAAAAATTTACAAAATGAAAACAATATAACAAATGAATATTTGGATAATATAGAAAATATTATTAATAAAATAATTGAAAATATAAATAATAATGAAAATATAAATGAAATTTCATTTCCAATAATTAAAAAATTAAAATATAAAAATTTAAATAAAGAAATTAATACTAATTATATTGATTTAATAAAAGAAAGTCTAATTATATACTCATATAAATTCAATTTAATAAAAAGTATAAATTATAAAAATCATGAAAACAAGGAATATGATAATTTTTATATTATAAATGAATTAAATATTTTTCCTGAATTTAAAAATATATGCAATATTTTATATCGAAAAATTCTAGACAAAAAGGAAATTAACGAAAAATTAATATCAAAAATTATTAATATTTTAAATTCAAATTTGTTAGTCAAATTTAAAAAACTTCTAGTTCCATATGAAAAAATACCAAATTATTTAATAAAATTAAAAAGGAAAGTAAATGAATATATGAATGGGAAGAGAATAAATAATTCAGAAATCGATTTTATTAATTCTATTTCAAATAAATATAAATATAAATTAAATTTGTCTTTCCCAAAAATAACTCCAAATGATCTTGTTTTTTTATTTTGTAAACTGGATAATAATGAAGTAATTATCCCTAATGATAATGATAAAGATTTTTATTTAGATAATTTTGGTTCAAAACAAAAGCAATTAGAGAATTTAATAGATAATAATGAAGGAGGAAAAAAATTAGAGGAATGTGTAGAAAAATTAATTGGTATTTGTTCAGAACCTAATAATCAGAAAATAAAAAATATTCTTGATAAAATTTTAATTATGGCAAAGAATTTTGATAAATTTGAATTAAATAATAATATAGATTTTGATTTATCTGATTATAAATTAATAAAAGAGAAAAAAACAACAACATCTGAATTTTATAATCAATTTCCTCTTATTTATTTTTGGCTTATTCAAAATAAAAAATTTAAAAATGGAGAAATATTTTTAGATTTATATAAAGAAAAAGAAAAAAATGATGTTTTAGTGAAAAAAAATTTACCGTTTTGGCTTTTTTGTCTCAGAATTCATGCTTCATTAAATTATATAATTTCAGATTGTCATTCATATTTGGACTTTAAATTAAAAAATTATTTATATATATCAATTTATCAAAAAATACATAATAAACAAACTGTAGGAATTAAATGGATTAATTTATTGGCAGAAAATTATGATAGTAATGATATTCAGGATGAATTTTTAAGTTCCATTTCTATTATAATAAAGAAAATGAAAGAAGATAAAAAATTAAATGAAAAATTGAAAAAAAATGGAGATGAAAATCCAATAAATAAAATAATTATTAATAATTATTTTTATTTAATTGATTATTGTTTTAATCCAGGAAATTATAAAAAATCACTTTTTATTTTTTTTTCTGATATTAATGGACAAATAAAAAGCCAATTAATAAATTTGATTAGAAATGAAAATAAAGATTATTTAAAAGGTGGAAAAGAAATAATTGGATTTCTGGGTATTATAAAAGATTCAATGAAAAAAATAGAAAGTGAAAAAAATAAATTTAATGAAAATTATAATATTTTAAAAGAAAATTTAATTAATATATTATTATTAAATTATACAAAAGAAATAGATAATTTAAAAGATGATTATACAAAATTAATTAATTCCTATAATTCTTTAATAAATAAAAATCTCTTCTATTTGGATATAAATAATCAAGGTAAAGAATTAGATGAAATTACAAATAAATTAATTAATATAGGACAAAAGTTAGAAAATTTGAATATTAAAATAAAAGAAGAAGAAAAAATGCCTAATTCTGGAAATTTAGTAATATCAAAAATTAAATATAGTATTCAAGAAGCAAAATCCAATAAAAATTCAATAAAAAATATTTATTGTAAAAATGAATTTATTCTCCAAACAAATAAAAATGAAGGATTTTTTTATATAAATGGTTATTATAGGGAACAAGATTACATATGCAAAGATTTAAATAGTTTTCAATATTGCCAAATTAAATGCACTTTAATAAAAACAAATATTTATAAAGAAAAGATCATATCTTTTAAAGAAGAAAAATCTATTAAGGAAACTGAAGAATTTATAAAAGATACAAATATAAATATAGGAAATATATCAAAAGATGCTTATATATATAAAATTGAACAAATTTTATTTGGTTTAGATAAAATAATAAATAATCAAAATAATGAAAAATTATTATTTGATTCAATAAAATTTATAGTTAAAGATGATAACATAAAACATGGAGATTTTATTCCTCCAAATGATACTTTGTATTTAAATGAAAAAATAAAATATAATTTTAATTTAAAATCACAAGCCGAAGAAAATATAAGAGAAATTAATAAAACCATTATCAAATTAATTTCCAAAAGTTCTGAAATATATAAAAATTATGAAAAATATAAAATAAAATTAAATAAATATGAATGTATTGAAACTATTTTTAATAAAGAATATTCCTTACAAAAGATGAAAAAAGAAGAATTTAAAAACTATTCTTTTAAACTTGAAGGAATAAATAAGAATATAATTTTGGAATATAATCCAATTATTTATTTTGATAATAAAGAAAATGAAATAAAATGCATTTATAAAAATATAAAATATACAACTGATACATTTTTATATGATTTTCATAGCTATGCAGAATTAAATATTATATCAAATTTAAATTATTCACCAGATATCAAAATTATTACTAAAAATCCTTCTCTTATCAAATTAACGAAAAATAAATTTACATCAAATAGTTTATTCAAAATAAATTTATATCCTTTGGACAAAGAAATAGGAAGAAAAGATGAACAAGAAATTTCTTATTCTTTTGATTTAATTTTATCAAAGGATTTAAAAAATTTATTTAATATAAATTGTTTGATAAATATACCATTTGATAAATTATATATTAATTTGAGTTGTAATGAATATGAATTAATGTATGATGAAAAAGAAAATATATTTAAATTTAAAGATATGGTATATCTTTTAGAAAATGAAGAAATTAATATAAAATGTGTTTCTGAAATAGAATCTGTTAATATTATTCCAAAAGTTGATTTAATAAGTGATAAAGATTTAAATACTGCAAAAAAGCCAGAAATCAATATTACAAATAATAATATTTCTTTCATTATTAATTCTAATAATGAAAATGAATGCTATTTAAAATTCATAGCTACTATTTATTTTACAAATGAACTATTTATTAAAATATTATTTGATACTAAAATTAAGAAAATTGATTTTAAATTACTAGGGTATGATTATAATAAAAGCAAATTTACAAATGAAGATCAATTTTTATATTTAAATAATTATTTCCTAGAAGAAAAAGGAGAGTTTATTTATGATCAATATTTAGATATTATTGATGAAGCAAGTTCATCAAGAAAATATGAGTTAAAAGTCAATAATTTAAATAATATAAAAGGTATTTATTTGTTAAATTCTGAAAATGATTTGAATGGAATAATTTATAAAGAAAAATTAATAAAATTATCATTTAAAATAAATAAAGAATTAATTCCATATCTAAATAATATAATTTTAGTTGAAATCGAATGTAAAATAAATCATAATATTAAAAAATTAAAAATTGAAATAAATTCTTATTTAACTGATGAACAAAAAATTAAAATATGCTATCATATCAAGCCTGGCTTTAATATAGAAGAATTAAATAATATTATATATGAAAAATATAAAAATGAATTGATTTTATTATATAATGGATTGATAACTAATTTAATATGTGAAATTAATTATAATGATCATAAAGTTCATAGTCTTTGTGATAAAGAAATATTAAGTGAAGTAGTATGCTTTGATCCATTACTTAAAAAAAATGAAATTCTAAATATTAATAATTTTAATTATGGAAGAATTAAAATAATTTTATATGGTGTAATTAATGAATTAATTGAATGGTTTCCTATATCAAAAAATGTTAAAGGTCAATTTTTCCAGTGGTATTCATTTTATAAAGAAGGAAATTTTGAATCTAAAATCAGCTATATTAGAGGAAATTATAGAAATGAGTATAATAATTGTGAAAAAAATTTTTTTAATTTTAATAATATTATTTTTTTTATAAAAACAACAAAAGCTGAAAAAATAAAAGAATCTTTTGAATTATTGTTAAATTATCTTGATAAAAATATAAAAGAAAAATTCTATAATCAATTAAATAAAATAATAGAAATTGAAAAAGAAATGGGAAACCAACAAAGCCAAGATGAATTAGATAAACAAAAAATACTATTAATATTTATAATTTATGAAATTTATTCTTCAAAATATGAATTTCTTAAGAAAAATAATTTTCAACTTAATTCGAAAAATTTAATGAATGAAGATTTAAAAAGGTATGTTGATAAATGTCTTAATAACTATTTTATTATGGATGAAGATAATAATAAAAAATACATTGAAAATCAAAATATAAAAATTGAAGATAATTCCAATGAAAAAAAAATTAAAAAAAATTATATTATTTCTAGAGATGAAAAGCCAATTATTAAAAATGATAATTTAAAAATTCATATTAAAAATGATTATAAAAAAATCCAAGATAATATTGAAGAAAATAATATTAATTATCTCACTGATTATAAAATAATTGATATCCTTGATGAAAATCAACAAAATGATTTTGATATTGTAAATAATTTTTATGAAAAGCTTATAGATGAAATAATTTTATTTCCTAGAATATTAAAAGAAGCAATAAAAAGATCCGATGATTCTTTATTTGAAAAATGCAATTATAATTTTAATGTAATGTTTTATTTATATAATATTCACAAAGATGATTATTATTCTATATTAAGAACTAAAATAAATAAATTTAAAGATAAATTTATTAATTTATGTTATATTTTAAAAAATGCAGGAGTTGATTTTTCTAAAAATGATATGATTTACCAAAAATTAAAGATAAAAAAATATCAAAATACTAATTTTATTGAATTTAAAGTTAAAGAAATTGATAAAAAATTAGAGAAAAATTGGAATATAAAAAAATCAAATAGTGGGGCAAATAATGAAAATGAAAATAAAGAAGATAATATAAATAATGAAGAAGAAGTTAATTACAAAATTAATGAATCAGAATCTGAAGATGATGAATTAAAATCAAACGATGAAAATAAAAATGAAAGAGAAAATGAAATAGAAAATGAAATAAAAGAAGAAGAAGAAATTCCAATAGAAGATAAAAATGAAAAAAAAACTAAATATAAGGAAATAAATAATATCAAAATTGATAAATTTGGAGAAATAAAAAATGATAGAAAAAATGAAGAAATAAAAGAAGAATTAACAGATACTAATGAAGGAGATATTTTGAATAAAATTAAAAATCAAGGTTTCACTTATAGCCAAGATTCAGATATAAATGAAGAAAAAATGATTAGAATTAAGCAAGAAATATTTGATAATTATAATGTTAATGAAATAGATGGAATTAACAGATGTATTAATAAATTAAAGTTATTAGACTTTTATAGTTCAATCACACTTAAGAATTTTGAGGGATATTTAATACCTAAAAATGATTTATATAAAAAAAAATATAAATTAATTCCGATTGAGCAATTATATAATGAAAGCATTTATTTAGCCCAATATTTAATGTATAGAGTAATTAATTCATTAAAAAAAACAAATACTGATTTGGATAAAAAATGTGTAAAAATTTTACTAGATTGTAGTGTTTATATTATGCCTAATAAAAAAATAACTAACATGACTATATTATGTGCAATCACTATGGTCTTAAATAGTTTAAATATTAAATATTCTATTGGTTTATTTGGTGAAGAAGATTTTAAAATAATAATGAAGCAATTTGAAGAAGATCATTCACTTTTAATTTTACAAAAAGTATATGAATGCTTAATGATGAAAAGGTTTAGAACAAATTTAGCTTCTGTTGTTTATTTTGCAAAAAAAAATACTAAATTTGTAGGAGAAAATACCAAATCTGATTTTTATAATAGCCATCCAGAACAAATTATATATTTAATAACTGATGGATTAGATGAAGAGTTAAAATGTATATATAAATGGAAAATATTAATTAAAGAAAAATCATATAAATATGGATTTATTTTTAATCAGCCAGATAAAATAGAAGAATTAATTAATAATAATGAAAAAAAATATTATAGATATAATAAAGGGAATGATGAATCTATCATAACTGACTTAGATAATGAAAAAGATAATAGTTCTTATTTATATGATGATAATTTTAGTATTTTATCTGATGATTCTTTTTATTCAAATTATAGTGCTGCACATCCTATTAATAATATAAATAATGTAGATGATGAAAAGGTTGATGAAAATGATTTAAAATTAATTTTAAAAATGTGGAAAAGTTTTATCGAACAAAACTCATCAAACCTAAGAACATCATTAATTACTAGTAAAGGGGGTAAATTAGATGATAAATCTATTAAAATTATTTCCCTTGATTTTGCTTATTTAATTTGCGGCTCTAATATCAAAAATGAAAATATAAATGAAAAAATTAATATAGAATTTAGAAATAATAATCCAATAACTTTAACAAATTTTGATTTCATTAAAAATATTAAATATAATTTTAAGTTCAATGAAAAGCCATATGTAAATATTATAGATTTGAAAGTCAAAAATTCTAATAGAAATGAAGATATTTCTAAAAAATATTCTTATATTAATGAGGTTAAAGGCAAAATATTAAAAAGTAAAATATCAAATAACTATTTAAAAAAGGAATTTGATAATTTTATTTTAAATCAATTTTTTTCTGATTCTCCAGATGATATTTATACTAGAAAAATATTAGATTATATTTTTGTTCCAAATAAAGCTTCTCAAAAAGTATTATCAACTTCAGGAACAGAAATAGATATAAATGCATTTTTCCTACATTATCTAAGCAAAGATCCTGAACCCTTGTTTTATTTAGAAGAAAAAGGTGGATATATTAAAAAATATTCAGTTTCAATAATAATTGATATTTCTAAATCTGTTATGAATGAATTTAATAAAGGGCATTCATTTTCTATAATTAAAACATTTATGAAATTTATGAGATTCATTGATATTCCTTATTTAGATGTTATTATTACAACAGATGGAAATCCTATTATTTTATGTTGTGGATTATCATCAAGAAAAATTTTATCCAAAGAAAGCGATTTTTGGATAGGATTAATTGATTGTTTGTGCAAACCAAAGATAAAAACATATTTATCACCTTGCATAGATATTGCTTTTTATTTAAATATGGAAAGAACAAATTATACAAATTACTTATTTGTATTAACAGATGGATTATTTGATGAAAAAGAAAATAATGATATATTAGAAAATATTTCAAAATGTATCAACTATAATATCAAAGTTTTTGGTATTGGACTAGGGTTTTATCCATATAACATTAATTTATTGTTTCCAAATGTTATATATACTAAATCTCCAGAAAAATTATTTAATGCTATTTCATATTTCTTTGATAAAAATATTGAAGTAAATAATACAAAATTAACTCCTTTATTGAGGGATGTATCTTTAAATTTCCCAAATGTTATTAGAGATTTAATAAATAGTAAAGAAAATACAATTACTAGCATAAAAGAATTGCTTCAAAACAAATTTATTATTAATTATCATATATATGATAATTTTAATGAACCAACTGATATTAAAGATATGAAAAATACATTTGAAGCTTTAAACGATCCATCAATTCAATTGTTAAAAAAAAATTCTTTAAAAGGACAAAAAATATTAATTGTAATGCTTTGGACTTATGAATTAAATCCAAAAGAAGAAAACCCAAGAATTATGCCGGGAAATTTATTTGAATCTGGAATACCTAATCAACCAGTAGATTTTTATCATCCATTAAAAAATAAATTATGTGTTGAAAGTGCAATAAAATTTTTAGGAGCAGAAATTTATGTAGTTATGAATTATAAAGATGCCAATCATGAATTATTAAAAACAATAAATGGAAAATGTCCTTATTATTGTGTATGGATTATGAGTGGATTTGACAAATGTAAATTACCAGATAAAAATGCTGATCCCAACCTATTAGATGAATTTATGAATATAATTCATTTATATACAGCCCAAGGTGGCTCTTTAGTTTTATTTGGAGAAAGCGATCCATTATTTTTCCAAGCCAATTTATTTTTAGAAAAACATGAATTTCCTATTGGATATAGGGATGAAAAGCAAAAAACACTTCTAAGATTATATGGAAATCATAAAGGAAAAAAAATATTATATGCAGATGAAACAGGTAAATTATTTAAAAATCAATTATTTAATGCAAAAGAAGAAATAAGTTACCCTAATAATGGAAATGCTATTGATTTTAATAATCCTGCTGTAAAAAGGCCAAATCTTGGCAATAATTTAAAAATGATTTACGAAGGAGAAACTATATCTTATGCACAATATTCATATGCTATTTATCCATTTACAAAATTTGCAGTTGATTCTGAAGGTGGAGTAAGTATAGCAATTTATATGGGAAGAAATGGACATGGAGATGTAATAGTTGATGGGGGATTTACTAAGTGCTTTTTAAGCATGGAAGAAGAAGGAACTTTTATATATTTGAGAAATTTAGCTGCTTTTACTTCTAGAATTGAATGCAATTTTAATAAAGTTGTAAAACCAAAAACAATAAAATATATTGTGAAAAAAGTATTTAAGCCAATAAAAACTTATACAAGAACTATACATATTATTGATAGCGAAATAAATTTATATGGCCTTTCTTTTATATATTTTTATTTAATAAGAGAATATGCTGATGGAGATGCTATTTATATGGCTAATTCAAAAAAATATAAATTAAGTCTTAATGAATTAAAAAATATGCATTCCTTTATTCCAGATTTATCTTTTAATAATAATATTATTATTGAAGAAATAAATAAATTAGAGAAAAATCTTTATAATCGTATTTATATAATTGATATTGGAGAACAAAAAAGAGATGATTATAAATTAGGAGATTTAATGCTTATTAGGCATAAAATTAAAGAACATTATGGAATAATTCATATTTCTTTAAACTATGATAATTATAAATATAATATAAAAATTCTTAAAAATTTAAGTAAAAAAATATATGATTTAAATACATTCAATTATAATTATATAGAATTAAGAAATTATGTTTATGGAACTATTTATTCTGAAAATGAAGATGAAATAAAAGAAATAAAGGAAATAGTATTAAAAGCCAAAAATTACTTAATTTCTCGGGAGGATGTAATTAAGTATAATATTTTAAATTATAGACTTCATTGTGTTCTTTGTAATTCTGATTTACCTATTGCAGCAAATAAATATAGCAAATAATATATAATTAAATATAACCAAAATCAAATAAACAATTAAATAATACTTTTGCCTATTAATATTATAATTACTAATTTTTGATAATTATTAAAAAAATTTATTATAAATTATGATTAATTTTAAAGTAGAATAAGAAAATTAAATTTTATGGGGATTGGGGA
>JAJNAB010000006.1:0-19483 GCA_023783335.1 Enoploplastron triloricatum | reverse complement strand
CCCAATCCCCCAATCCCCAATCCCCAATTTCCTAAATTAAAGAATATAAATAAATAGTAAATATTATTATGCATATAATTATATAAAATAATAGTAAATAATTAATATTTCATTATAATTATTAATCAAAAAAAACATTTAGTTATTTGAATAATATAATTTTTATTTTGGCATATCTTCTGGACTTAAAAATATATATAAAATTCTAATTAACATAATTCCTATTGCTATATTTCTAGCAATTCTTAAATATTTTTTCTTTAGAGGTTTTTTCTTCTCATTCTCATCTTTATCTTTATTTTTGTCATCTTTTTTTTCTTCTCCTTTATTAAGTTTATTTTCATCTTCTTTTTGTTTATTAATTGTTTCATTATTTATATTGTTAATATTTTTGATTTTTAATTCTTTATTCTCTTTTTTTTTTTCATTTATAGTTTCAATTTGATTTTGGCTTTCAAAAATTAATTCACTATTTTTATTCTCTTTATCTTTTTCTTTTTCTTTATTTTTATCTTCTATTTTTATTGCACCTTCTATATTTAAATTTTCAATTTGATTTATTTTATTCCTCTCAGGATTTGTTTCCAATTTTTCATTTTCTTTTTTTGTTATTTCTTCATTTTCTCCATTAATTTTTATTTCATCTGCATTCTTTTTTATTTCTTTCGGATTATTATCTGTTTTAATACTTAAATCTACTCCAACCTGTTGTTCTTTCTTTAGTTCATTTTCATTTGCTAAAGATGTAGAAGTAATTTCTTTTTGTATGCTTAATTGCTCTTTATTCTGAATTTTATTATTCTTTCCTTGTATATTTTCTTCTTTTTTTTTAAATTCCATATTTATATTTCGCTCTATTTTTTCTTGTTTATTATCTTTATTTTCGGTTTCATTTTTTTTAATTTTTTCTTCATTTTCTTTATTTTTTAAATCAAGTTTTTTATTTTCTTTATTATCTTCCATTATAATTTCATTATCATTATTATTAACTAATAATTCACCTTTTAATTTATCATTATTTTCCTCATTTTTGTTTTCATTAGCTTCACTATTTTTAACTTCTTTTTTTGTTTCATTTTTTGAATCATTTGAATCTTGTTCTTTTTTTTCTTTATTTATTTGAACTCCAATTTGACTATCTTTTGCACTAATTAGATCTCTTTCTTTTTTTTCTTTTTTTTCTTTTTTTTCTTTTTCATTTTTTTCCAAAATTATTAAATTATTTTCATTTTTATTTTCTTCTAAATTAGTTTGAGTTTCAATTTTTTCTTCTTTTATTTTATTTATTTCTTCTTGGTCTTTACGTGTAATTTTTATTTTTTCTTTATTTTCTTCATGTATTTTATTTTCAATATTTTCCGCCTCTTTTTTCTCTTTTTCTTCTTTATCTTTTATTTCTTCTTTATTTTTTATTTCTTCTTGATTTTCTTCTTGTTTAGAAGTATCCTTATTTTCTTCATTTTCTTTTATATCAATTTTAATTTGAGCATTTTCTTGATTTTCATTATTTTCTAAAATTTCTTTCATTGATTCTTCTGTTTTTGGAATTTGAGAAATATTTATATTTTCTTCTTTTAATTCTTTTTTATCTTTTGATTCTTCAATTTTATTTTCTTTTTCTTTTTTTTCAATTTGGAGATTTCCTTTTTCTTCTTTATTTAATGAATCATCTTTCAAAAGTATTTCATTTGCTTCTTTAACTACTTCTTTATTTATTTTTTCATCTACATTATCCTCCTTTTTTATATCTTCTTTTCCTTTTTCTTTTACTTCTTTATTTTTTATGTTTTCAGATTCATTTTGTTTATCAATAATATTTTTATCTTTTTCTTCTTTTGGTTTTTCACTAATCTCCTCTTTTTTTTTAATTTCACGATTAATATTATTACCTTGAATATTTTTATCAAAAGGAGTTTCTTCTTTTTGAACAATTAATTTCTTTTGCTCTTCTTTTAATTCTTCTAGTTTTTCTTCTTTTGTTTCATTTAATTTTATTTCTTTTTTTTCTCCTTCATCTATTTTATCAGGCTCTTTTTCATCTTTTTCAACTTTTTCACTTTTTTCTTTGTTTTTTTCTTTAATTTTTAAAACTTTATTTTCATCTTCTTCTTTTGATTCATCTTTTTTTAATTCTGTCTCTTTTTCCTTTTCTTCTTTTTCTTTTATTTCCTTTATGCTACTCTCAACATTATCATCATCTAATTCTTTTTCTTTATTTGGTTGAACAACTTCTTTAATTTTTTCAGTAATATGATCGTTAGATTCATCAATTTTTTCTTTTTCTTTATTTAATTTATAATCCTCATTTATAACAGGTATTTGAGCTTCTTTTTCAATATTTTTATTTTTGTTTATTAAATTGTCATCTTTTAGTTCTTTTAATTCTTTATTATCTTCAATTTTTTCTATTCCTTCTTTAATTTTTTCATCTTCTTTTTTACCTTCTTCTTTATTTAATGATTTTTCTTCTTCTACATTTATAATTTTTTTTTCTTGAATATTATTTTCAATTTTTTCTTCATCTTTTTTATCTTCAATTTTTTTATCTTCAATTTTATTATCTTCATCTTTTTTATCTTTATCTTTTTTATCTTTATCTTTTTTATCTTCATCTTTTTTATCTTCATCTTTTTTATCTTCATCTTTTGTTTCCTCTTCTATTTTCTCTTCTAATTTTTCCTCTTCTTCTTTTTTCTCTACATCCTTTTTCTCTTCTTCTTTTTTCACTTCAACTTGTTTCTCTTCTTCTTTTTCCCCTTCTTCTTTTTTTTCTTCTTTATTTATTATATTTTCAGACTCCATTAAACTTTCAATATTTAATATATATTTTTCTTTAATTGGTTCTTCATTAACTTCTACATGAATTTCATTCATAGACTTGTTTTCAAGTTTATTTCCATCTTTATTTTTTATTTCTTCAGTTATAGTATTTTTTTCTATTTCTAAAGGTGTTTCTATTTCCTCATTTTCTTTTCCTTTAATATTTTCTTCAATTTTTTCAATTGATAATTCTTTTGATTTTTCTTCTTCTATTTTTATTCCTTCATCTTTCTTTTCAATTATTTCTTTATTTTCATCGCTCATTTTATTCTCAATATTCTCCACATTTTCTATTTTTAATTCTTTATTCTTATCTTCCTTTTCTTCACTAATATTTTCTTTTTTGACTTCCAAATCTTGTCCTTCCTTTTTTTCATTTTCTGCTTCATCTTTTGGTTTCCCAATAATATTTTCATTTGTGTCTTTTTCAGATTTTAATTCTTCACTTAATTTAATATTTTTTTTTTCTTCTTTTTTAGGCTCTTCTTTAGTACAAAAAGCATCTTTTATTTCTTCTTTTTTTATTTCTATTTGTACAACTTTTTCAGGTTGTTCAATTATTTCTTCTTTTTCCTTCAAATTTATTTCTCCTTCTTTAGGCTTTTCTACTTCATTAACCTCTTTACCAAGTTGATCTTCTATTATTTTTTTTTCCACTTTTCGTTCTTTTTTATTATTTGGTAATATTTCATTTTTTTTTACCTCTTCTTTTTTCTCTTGTACAATTTTTTCTCCTTCTATATTTTCTTTTGATTTTTTGATATCAATTGGTTTATCTATATTTTCAGATTTTTTATCTGCATCTATATTTGGCTTTAGATTACTTGCATTTATATTTTTTGTTTCCTCTTTTTGTATTACAATATTGCTTTCATTTTTTAGTAGATTTTTTCCTTCAGTAAAAATTTTTTCTGATTTATTAATTGTTTCCTTTTTGCCTGATACTGTCTCTTCTTGGAGGTCTTCTTTATGTTTAATTATCTCTTCTTTTTTTTCTTCTGTTTCTGAATCTTTATTTATTTCTATATTTTTATCTGCACTTTCTTTTTCTATTTCTTTTGAATCAATAATATTGGTTTTATTTTCTTCTTTATCTTTCTTATTTTCTTCTTTTTCATTTTCTTTTTTATTTTCTTTTTCAATAGTTATTTCATCTGTTTTCATTTCAATTTCATTCTTAGGTACATTAACACTTTCTTCTTCAATTGTTTTTTCTTTATTTATTTCATCTGGCTTTGAGATTTCATTTTTTTTAGGTACTATTTTTTCTTCTTCTTTTTCTTTTTTTTCTTCCTTAAATTCATCCTTAATTTCTTCTTTGTTTTCTTCTTTAACTTTATCATTATTTTCTTCTTTCTTTTCTTTTTTAATTTCTTTTTTATTTTCATCTTTTAATTCTTCAACTTTTTTATCTTTTTTTTCCTCTTCTTTAATTTCATTTTTATTATCTTCTTTAGTTTCTTCTTTAATTTCTTCTTTCTTTTCTTCTTTTATTTCTTCTTTTTTTCCTTCCTTAAATTTTTTTTTATTTTCTTCATTAATTATTTCTTTAATTTCTTCTTTAATTTCTTCTTTGTTTTCATCGGTATTTTTGCCTTTCTTTTCCTCTTCTTTAATATCTTCATTCTTTTCTTCTTTCTTTTCCTCTTTTATTTTTTCTTTCTTTTCCTCTTTTATTTCATCTTTCTTATTTTCTTCTATCTTTTCTTTCTTAATTTCTTCCTTATTTCCATCTTTAATTTCTATTTTATTGTCTTCATTCTTTTCTTCTTTATTTTCATCTTTTATTTCTTCCACTTTTTTATCCTTATTTTCCTCTTCTTTAATTTCATTTTTATTATCTTCTTCAGTTTCTTCTATTTTTTCTTCCTTATTTTCTCCTTTATTTTCTTCTTTTTTCCCGTCTTTATTTTTTTCTTTAATTTCTTCTTCTTTTTTTTCTAGATCTTCCTTTTCTTCTTCCTTTATTTCTCCTTTCTTTTCCTCTTCTTTTTTTCCATCTTTTATTTCATCTTTATTTTCTTCTTTTTTCTTTCTTATTTCTTCTTTTTCTTTAATTTTATCTTTATTATTATCTTCATTTATTATATTTTGAATATTTTCTGTATTTATATCTTCTTTAGAATCTTTAGTTTTTTCATTAATTTCTATCTGTTCTTCTATTTTTAATTTTGGTTCATCTTCTTTATTTTTTATTTCTTGAGATATTTTTTCTTCATTTATTGGCTTAATATCATTTGAAATATTTTCTTCTTTCTTTCCAATTTCTAAATTTTCTGGATCTTCTTCATTTATTTTACTTAAACCTTCTTTCTTTTCTTCATCTTTTTCTTTATCCTTAGATTCTTTTTTAATAATCTCTTTATTCATATTAATTCTATTATCTAAATTTTCTTTCTCTAATACAATGTTATCCGCCTTATTACTTGACTTTATAATATTTTCTTTTTCTTTTATTTCATCATTTTTATTTTCAATATTAATATTTTCTTCATTTGCGATATCTTCATTAATTTGAGTAATATTTTCAACTTTTTCTTTTTCTTTGAATTTTTCTTGATTATCATTTACTTTTTTATTAATTTCCATAGTTTCTTTTATCTCAGGAATTATTTTTTCATCATTAATTCTATCTTTAATATTTTCTTCTTTTAAGTCTATATTTTCATTTTCCTTTAAGTTTTTAGTTTCTTCACTTCCATTGTCTTTTTTCATTTCTTTTGATATTTCTTCATTTTCTCCTTTCTCATTTTCTATTATTGCTTCAGTAGGTTTTATATTATTGTCTAAAAATTTCATAGTTTCATTTTTATTAAGATTAGATAAAATTTCTTTTTTCTTAGTTTTTTTATTATTTTCTTCTTCAGTTTCTATTTTTTGTTCTTTTTTATTTTCTTTATTTTCTTTATTTTCTCCTTCTTTAATTTCTTGAGATATTATATTACTTTCTATTTCTAATGGTTTTTCTTCTTCTATTTTCTCTTCTTTTTTATCTATTTCTAATTCTTCTGGTTTCTCTTCTTTTATTTTATTTATTTCTTCTTGGCCTTTAGGCGTAATTTTTTTTTTTTCTTTATTTTCTTCATCTATTTTATTTTCAATGTTTTCAACTTCTTTTTTCTCTTTTTCTTCTTTATTTTCATCTTTTTTAGAAGTATTATTTTCTTCATTTTCTTTTATATCATTTTTAATTTCAGTATTTTCTTGTTTTTCGTTATTTTCTAAAATTTCTTTAGTTAGTTTTTCTGTTTTCGGAATTTGAGAAATATCTATATTTTTTTCTTTTAATTCTTTTTTGTCTTTTGAATCTACAATATTATTTTTTTTTTCTTTTGTTTCTTGTCCCACATGATCTTCTTTTTCATTTTCAAGTTTTTCTTTTTTTTCTTCTTCTAATTCCTTTTGATTAATATTTTTATCTTTTAAAGTATTTTCTTCCATTATTCTCGCAGTTTCTTCCTTATTTATTGTCTCTGATATTTCATTTTTTCTTTCTGGAGTTAATAATTCATTTATATTCAAGCCATTTTTTTTTATATTTTGATTTTTATTTTCTTCTTCAACGTTCTTGGGTTCTTTTGATATATCATCAACATTTGAAATGATATTTTCTTCTTTATGCTTTACATCTCCCATTGCTTCATTTATATTAATATTATCATTCTTTATCTCTTTAGATATTTCTTTCTTTTTAATTTCTTCAGGCTTTAAAATTTCTTCAGTTATTTTATTTTCTATATTTTCTTGGTTTAGGTCTACTATTAAATCTTCAGGCTTTTCTTTTTTATCTTTATTCAAATTATCTTCTTCTTTTTTTTCTTTATTTGTTATTTTTTTATTTAAATCAATTTTGAAATATTTTTCAGTTATTTCTTCTATATTATTTTCTTTTACTTCATTATTATCAATAATTAGTTGTTCTGTTTTCTTTTCATCACTAATTTTTTCTTCTTTTATTTCTGTTTTTTTCTCCTCTCCTTTATTTTTATCCAGTTCTGGTATATTTTCTTTTTCTTTAGGAATATCTAAATTTTCTTCTTTTACAATTATTTCTTCATTATCTTTCTTTTTTAATTCCTTCTCATTATTTTCTTCTTTTTCAAGGTTTAATATAATTTCTTCTTTTTGGATATTCATTTGATCTTCTTTTATTTCTTTTTCTTTTTCTTCATTTCTTTCTTCTTTTATTTTTTGTTCAGTTTCAGTTTGTTCATTTATTATTTTTTCTTCTTTTTCAATTTTCTTTTCTTCATCTTTATTATTTTTATTTTCTTCTTCAAATTCTTTTTTGCCTTCTTTTAGAATAATATCAATTAGCTCTTTAGTTTCTTCTATTTTTGTTTTATTATCTAATTTTTCTTCTTTTATATTTTTTTCTTTATTTTTATTTTTTCTTCCTCTTAATTTTTCTGATTTTTCTTCTATTGGTTTTGATTCTACACTAATTTCTATCAAATTTTCTTCTTCTTTTTCTTTTTTTGGTTCTTCTTCAATATTACCATTTATTTTTATTTCCTTTTTATCTTTATCTTCATTTTGTTTTTGCAAATTAATATCAATCATTTCTTGATTTAGTTCTTTTTCATTTAGAATTTCAATATCTTTTTTGCCAACTTTATTTTTTTTATTAATATATTCTTTTTTTTCTTCATTTTTTCTATTATCTTTTATTTCTTGTTCTTTCTTTTCTTCTTTTGGAATTTCTTTTTCTTCTAATGTAACTTCTTTTTTTTCTTTTATTTCTTCTTTTGTTATAACTTTTTCTTCTTTTGGTGAATATTTTTCATCGCTTTGAATTCCTTCCTTTTCTTTTAATATTTCTGTTTTTTCCTTTGGTTTTTCTTTCTCTTCATTTTGTATATCTTTTTCTTCTTTTAATTCTTCATTTTTTTCTTTTGAAACTTCTTTTTCTTCTTTTAATTCTTCCTTTTCTTCTTTTTGAATTTCTTTTTCTTCTTTATTTACTTCTGTTTCTTCTTTCGACATTTGCTTTTCTTCAATTGTTAAATCTTTGTTTTCTTTTTCTTCTTTTTGAATTTCTTCTTTTGATATTTCTTTTTTTTCTTTTGGTACTTCTTTCTCTTCTTTTGCAATTTCTAATATTTTTTTTTCTTCTTCTTTTCCTTCTTTTCCTTCTTTTTCTTCTTTTGATATTTCTTTTATTTCTTTTGGTTTTTCTTTTTCTTCTTGAGTCTCATCTTTTTGTATTTTTTCTTTTTTTTCTTTTTTTAAATCTTCTTTTTCTTTCTTTAAAGCCTCCTTTTTTTCTTTAGTTATTTCTTTTTCTTCTTTTCTTTCTTCTTTAGGCTCTACTTTTTCATTTATTAATATTTCCTTTCTTTCTTTTTCTTTTGTAATTTCTTTATTTTGCTTCATTAATTCTTTTTCTTCCTTTGTTATTTCATTTTCTTCTTTTTGAATTTCTTTTTTTTCTTTTAATATTTCCTTTTCTTCTTTTGTTATTTCTTCTATAATTTCGTTTTTATTTTTTTCTTCATTTTCTTTAATGTTTAATTTTTGCTTTTCAATTTCTTTAATTTCATTTTCTTTAATAATTTTTTTTTGTTTATCTAATTTATTAAATTCTTTTATTAAGACAAATTGATTTAATTTATTATATCTATTTTTATCTTCATTAGTTTTAGCATTTTCTTTCATTTTTTCTAAAACTTTTTGCTTATCATTTTCATCTAAATTATTGATTGTATCTGCAATTTCATTCATTTTCTTTTCAATTGTTTTTATTTTTTTGTATTTTTCAACCAAATTATCTTTTTCCTCCTCTTTTTCATTTTCTTCTTTCTTTTCGTCTTCAACTTCATATAAATCAGAAATAAAATAATCAGTTAATTTATTCAAATCATTTTCATTCATTTCTTCCGGCTTTTTTACAATTATTTTATTTTGTAAATTATTTTCTTGATTATATTCAATATTATCTGGGATTACAATACCTAATTCTTCCTCATTTTCTATTTCTTGTTTTGCCTTTTTTAAGGCAATTTTCTCTTTTACCTTTTTCCCAAAAAATTTCATTTTATTTAATTTTTCTATTTTACTTAATAATTTTAACAGTTGGTTTTTTCTTTCAGGTGTATTTGATTCTTCTTTTAATTTATTTATAATATCATCTTGATTATCTTTATTTAAATCTGTAATTTCATCCGCTAATTTATTTATATTGTCTTCATTACTTTTTTTGTCTTCTTCTGGCTTTTCATATAAATTTTCAATGAATTTATTGATTTTCTTTTCTTCCTCTTTTTTTGGAACAACAACAGTTTTGGATTTATTTGAACTTTCATTTAAATTAATTTTTTCAAATTTTTCTTTAACCCTTAAATCATATGATTTTATTTTATCTAAATTATTCACAAATCTTTCCAATTTATTTATATATTCAATATTTTTTGTTTTATCTAAATAGTTTTTTTTTATTTTTTCTAAAACAAGTTTTTTATCATTTTCATTCAAATTATTTAATATTTTTCCAGTAATTTTTATTTTTTCTTCTTTTATAATATCAGCCATTGATTCATTATTAATCATTATTTTATCTTCTTTTGTCATATCAGGTGTCTTAAAATCAAATATTTCATTAATTATTCTATCAGCGATATTTTGCAATTTTTCTTCTGGTAAATTTTCATTATTTTTATATAATGATTTAATATTTTCTTCTATTATTTTTTGTTCTTCTTTTCTTTTATCATTTCTTTCTTTAATTTTATCTGAAACATTTTTTATTTTTTTGATTGAATTTACTTTTTTAATTAATTTTTGAAAATTATCATTTTTGACTTTTTTGTCCAAATCATCTAATATTTTTTTTTGGTCTTCTTCATTTAATTTAGTTACTATATTTGCAATATTATCCACCATTAATTCATCTTCTTTATTATTTGTTCTTTCTTTTAATTGAATTGATTTTTCTTTATCAGTTTTTTCTTCTTCATTTAATTCGGAAACAAAATCATCAGATAATTGTTGTAATTTAACTGGCTCTAATTTTTCTATGATGATTTCTGGATTTTCTTTATTTGGAAAAAATATTTCCTCATTATTATTTTCTATTTCTTTATCTTCTAAAGGAAATTTATTATCATTGCTAAATAAAGATTTTTTATATGATACTATTTCTGGTTTCATGCTATTTAATTCATTTAATTTTTTTTCTAACTTATTTATTTCTTCTTTATTATCATTTTCTTTTTGAGTTTTTACTCTTAAGAGAGTTACTGCTTTTTCTTTATCCTCTATTTTTAATTGATTTAATATATTTGCAAAATTATTATTGATATCATCTATTTTATTTATTTTCCTCTTTTTATTTTCATCTAAATCTGACCAATAAGTATTTGTTAATTCTTCAATTTCATACAGATGAAGATCCCCGCCTAAAGGCCGTTCCCGAAAATTTTCTTTTTCATTTTCTTTTCCTTTTTCCCCTTTTCCTTCTTTATTTATTTTACCTTTAATTAGTTTTCTAAAATGTGACTTCATATTATTTATATTTTTTACCAATTTTGTTAATTTTTTAGTTTTATCTTTTTGTTCATCATTTATAGCATTATCATTTATAATTTTTAAAACTTTATCTTGCTCATTTTTATTTAAAGTTTTCATTGAATCTGCAATTTCATTTATTTTATTGTTTTCATTTTCTTTTATCATAAAATTTTCTAAAGAACTTGAAGGCTGCTCTTTTTCTTTATAATATAAATCAGAACTATATTCATAAGCCAATTTATTTATATCTTCATCAGATAATTTTTTTTTTTCCTTTTTTATTTTATCTTTTTTTATTTTCATATTATTGACTAATATATTAATTTGATTTATTTCCTTAATTTTTTTTCTTAGCTTAGCTAATATTTCTTGTTCTTTCTCATCTTTTGCAATATCTTCCAAAGAAACAAATACTTTATTCCTATCATTTTCATTCAAATAGTTAAGAATATTTGCAATATTTTGCATTTTTTCTTCAGTTGAAATTGGAGTATTCTCTTCTTCTTCTTTTATATTACTTTTTTGATCTTCTTCAAATTTTTTTATTCGTTGCCTCCGAAATAAATCATTTTTGATATTATTTGTTAAATCAGTTAATTTATCGTTTTCTAATTCTTTTGTTTCTTTTTGATCTTCATTTACTCTTTTCCTTATAATGCCTTTTAAATATGAATGAATTCCATTTATATTATTAACTAAATTATTCACTTTTTCAACTTTTTCTTTTTTTACTTCATTATCTGCTCTCTCTTTTAAAGATTGCATTACTTTTTCTTGATCACTTTTATTCAAATCTTTTATTACATTAGCAATTTTATTTATTGTTTTTTCTTCATCTTTATTTTCTTCTTCTGGATTTTCTTTATCTTCTAATAAATCATCTATAAATTGATTAGTCATATCTCCTAGAATATCTTCATTTAATTCTCCTTTTTCTCCCAATAAAGTATGATTATTAAATGCTTGAATAAGTTTGAAATTAAATTCTACTTCGCCTTTTTTTTCATGAGTTTTTTTTTTGTCATATTTTTTTGTCTTTTTTTTCTTTGGTTCTTTTTCTTTAACTTTTTTTTTAAAACAACTTACAATTTTCTTTTTTTCACTGTTATCTGCATTTTCATTTAATATTTGTACCATATTATCTTTATCTTCTTCATTCAAATATTTTATCATATCAGCTGCTTTATCCAAATTTTCTGCTTTTTCTTTTTCATTTATATACTTATCAACTTTATTTACTGGCTCATATTTTTGATCATCATATAAATAATTTATCACTTTTTCAGTTACATTAATAAAATCTTCATCTTTTAATGGTTTCGCTTCTTTTTTTTCTTTTTTGTCTTTTTTTTCTTTTTCTTCTTTATTTTCTTTATCTTCTTTTTTTTCTAATTCTTCTTTCTTTTGTTCTTCTTCTTTATTTTTGTCTTGTTGAGTTTGTTTTGCTGATAATTTATTAATAACTTTATTTATTTTTTGAATATTTTTTAATTTTGATACAATTTTTTTTAATTTTTCAAGATTTTTCTCTTTTGAAGACTTGTCTCTAATATTTTCTAAAACTTGCTTTTGTTGTGATGAATTTAAATCTTTTATTAAATCAACGGCTTTGTCAATTTTTTGTTCATTAATTCTTTCTAAAAATTTATCACTTAATTTTGTTTCATTTTTAATATCTTTTTCTTCAGGGAATAACTCTTCATTGAATCCATTATTTAAATCATCTAAATCTTTTTTATCCAATTCATTATTTTTATTATCTTCATTTATCTTTTCATTTATTAATTTTTTAATATAATGTTTCAAATTATTTGTGCTATTTAAAAGATTTTCCAATTTATTAAATTGATTTTTCTTTTTTTCATCATCTGCATTATTTTTTAATTTTTGTAAAGCTATATTTTTATCATTTTTATTTAGACTATTTATTGCTTTGGCAACATTTTTCATTTTTTCTTCATTTTCTTTGTCTAATTCTCTTTTTTCAGATCTTGTTTTTGGTTTTTCTTCTTTTGGCTTATATAAATCAGATAAAAATCCTTCTATTAAATCATTTAATTCTTCTATGGGTAAGGATTCAATTCCATCTTTAACTATTTCTTCTTTTTTTTCTCTTTTTTTCTCTTCTTTACCAATTAATGGTTTCTTTTTTATTTTTTTTGATAATTCTTTCATTTTGTTCGTGCAATTTAATGTAGATAATAATTTATCAAATTTTAATTTTTCTTTTGGCTTTTTTACTTTTCCTCTTAATTTTGTTAATATTTTTGTTTGCTCATCTTTATCTAAATTATTTAAGTTTTCTGCAGCTCTATCAATTTTTTCTTTTTCTATAAAAGTAATATTATCATTTTGATCATCTTGCTCTTTTTTATTTTCTAAATTATCATTTGTTTTATAGTAGTCATTAAGATTATTATTATTTAAATCTGATTCTCCAGTCAATATATTGTCTAAAAGGCAAATTGAAATACTTTCAATTATATCATCTTCTTCTTTCTCATTATTTTTGATTTTTTCTTTCTCATTTTCTTTTTGTTTATTTTCTTCTTGCTCTTCTTTTTTTTGTCGATTCAAAATATCTTTTATTAAGTTTTGGGTATTCCAATATTTTTTTAAATTTGTCTGAAGTCTTTTCACAATTTGTTTATTTTTTCCATCTTTATCAGGAATATTATTTAAAGTATTAATAGCTTTAATTTGATCAACTTTATTTAATTGCTTTATAACACTTGTTGCGTTATTTATTTTTTCTTTTTCTTCTTTTTCCTTTTCTTCTTTATTTTTTTTATCATCTTTTTTTTCTTCTTTTTGAATATCTTTATTTTGCAAAAGATCATCTAACATTCCATTTATAATAAAATTAAATTCATCATCATCTAATTTTTTTTTAGTATTTTTTTTCTCTTCCTCAATATCATTTACAACATCTATTAATTCATCATCATTATTAAAAACTGAAAGATTGTCAATAGATTTTAAATCAGATTTACTATAATTTAAATCATCTATATTAATTTCCTCTTCTCCCAATGAATTTTCTGTCATAGATAATATTTTTTCTTTTTCATCTTTATTATCTCCAAAATCACTACTATATCTAATTTTATCATAATCATTTTCATCAATATATGAGCCATCATTTGCATATATACTATTATTAAATGAATTATTATTATTATCTTCTTCAAATTTTATATTATTTAAAATAACTTCAAAATCTTTATTTTTTTCTTCATTATCTTCAACCGTATCTTTCATATATTTTAAAATATTTGATTTTGATGCATTATCTAAAGCATTTAAATTATCAATTATTTGAGTTATTCTTTCCTTATTTTGTTGCTTATCTTCATTGCATATAATATTATGTCCTCCAAATATTTTTATTAATCCTTTCTCTTTTTCCTTATTTGTTAAAATATCATTTAAATTAGTCAATTTTTCTTTTTTATTTGGAGTTTTATTATTTTCTTTTAAATATTCCAAAATTTCATTCTTAGTCTCTTTATCAAAATTATTCATTATTTCGACTAATTTATTATTTGCTTTTTGTTTATCTCCATTTATATTTTCTTTTTCATTAAATATTTCGTTTATCTTTTTCTTTTGTTCTTCCTTCGGCATTAATTCTAAAGAGTGTTTTTCAACATTATCAAAAAATTCTTTTTCTTCTTTTTCATTTTTTGAATCCCATAAATTTACAATATTATTTAATATTTCTTTCTTCTTTGGATTTTTACTTTTTTCTATAATTTTATTAATTCCTTCTTTTTTCATTTTCCTTTCAATATAATTGTCTAACTTATTAATTTGATTTTTTTTCACATCATTATCAGCATTATCTTTCAAAGATGATAAAGCCTTTTTCTTCTGTTTATTATTTTTTAATCTGTTTATATAATTATAAATATTTTTCATTTCTTTTTCATTATATGGGTTATTTTTATTTTTTTCTTTTTCTTCATTTGTCAAATTATCAGAAATTTCTTTTAGTTCAAGAATATCATTTAAATAAATTAAAGATTCTTCTTTTTTATTATCTTTGTTTGAAATATATTTCTTTTCGAATGGAAGAATAAAAGAATTAGAAGAAATACTTGGCTTTTCACAATTTCTGTTGAACCATTCATTATAAGGCATTTGTTCATGAGAATCTTTATCTTTTTTCAATTGTTCAATATAATTATTTATTCTTTTTGGACTATTTTCATCATAAACATCCAAATCTAAATGAAGAAAATCTTTAATTTTATCAATTTTTGATTTTTCTGGAGGATTATCAATGCAATTTCTTCTAAACCAAGCTACATATTTTGGATTTTTTATAGATTCTTCTTTATTCTTTAATAAATTTTTCCATTTTTTAAAAATATGCATTAATTCTTTCCAACTTTCTAATGTTTGAGGCACTTTTTCATGTTTGAAATATTCATCATTTATTTTTGAAGCTATTCTTGATGATATTTCATATGAATCTTTTTTTGCATCTTTATCTCCAATAATAATTTTATATTCTTCTTTTGGTATTTCTTCTTTCGTTATTTCTTCTTTTTTATTAATATTATCATCTACTTTATTTTCTTTTTCTGTATTGATAATATTTTCAAGTGTCATTAATTCTTGAGTTGTTTTAATATTTTCATTTTCATTTTTATTATTTTTATCTTCAATTTCTTCTTTTTTATCTAATTGCTCTTCTTTTTTTATTGAAGGAATAATATTAGTATTATTTATATTATTTGATGGAGAATTTAAATTAATATTGGGAACTTTACTATCTCGGGGGTTTTGAGTTATTATTGAAGTTAAATCCGGTAGAACTTGATCATTATTAATATTTTTGTTTATAATATTTTCATGTTTTAAAGTTTTGACATTATCTTGAATATCATTAATTTTATTATTATTGTCTAATGGTTTGTTATCAAAATTAGTTTTTTTTTCAGAAGTAATTGTTGAAAATGGATATACTTTTAATTTATTTTCTTCTTTTTTTTCTTCTTTCTTTTCCTCTTTTTTCTTTTCTTCCTTAATTTCTTCATTATTTTCATCTTTAATTTCTTCTTTAGTTTCTTCTTTAATCTCTTTATTATGTTCATCTTTAATTTCTTGTTTATTTTCTTTTTTGATTTCATCTTTATTTTCTTCGTTATTTTCTTCTTTAATTTCATCTTTCTTTTCTTCTTTATTTTCATTTTTTATTTCTTCTACTTTTCTATCTTTATTTTCCTCTTTCTTAATTTCAGTTTTATTATCATCTTTAATTTCAACTTTCTCTTCTTGTTTAATTTCATCTTTTTTTTCTTCTTTATTTTCTTCTTTATTTTCTTCATTAATTTTTTCTTTAATTTCTGATTTATTATCTTCATCATTATCATCTTTAATATTATATTTCTTTTCCCCCTTAACTTCATCCTTATTTTCACCTTTTATTTCTTCTTTATTTCCTTCTTTAATTTCTTCTTTATTTTCATCTTTTATTTCTTCTTCCTTTTCATCTTTTATTTCTTCTTTATTTCCTTCTTTTATTTTTTCTTTTATTTCTTCGTTTTTTCCTTCTTCATTTTCAACTTTATTTTCAACTTTATTTTCCTCTTTTATTTCTTCTTTCTTTTCTTCTTTCTTTTTCTCTTCTTTATTTACCTCTTCTTTCTTTTCGCCTTCTTTATTTTCTTCCTTTATTTCTTTATTTTCATCCTTAATTTCTTCTTTTTTTTCTTCTTTTTTTTTTTCTTCTTTTTTCTTTTCTTCCTTAAATTCGTCTTTCTTTTTTTCTATTTTTTTCTTTACTTTAATTATATCTTTTTTATTATTTTTATTTAATATTTTAGGAATTTTTTCAATATTTTCTTCTTCTTTATGCTTTTCATTTATTACTGTTTGTTCTTCTATTTTTAATTTTGGTACATCTTCTTTATTTTTTATCTCTTGACATATATTTCC
Source organism: Enoploplastron triloricatum (assembly GCA_023783335.1). Taxonomy (NCBI): domain Eukaryota; phylum Ciliophora; class Litostomatea; order Entodiniomorphida; family Ophryoscolecidae; genus Enoploplastron; species Enoploplastron triloricatum. The sequence continues at coordinate 3,208 of JAJNAB010000006.1, read as the reverse complement.
ATCATCACTTAAAGGAGTAATATTTTTCTGTTCAATTCCTAAATTTCCAAGTTTTTCATCATTTAATTTATTATCTAAATTTTCTTTTATATTTATTATATCTTCTGGATTGGCAGAATTTCTTAATTCATTCATATCTTCATTTTTTATTAAAGTAAGATTATTAATAATTTCAGTTTTAGGTTGATTATATTTGATAATATTTTCATGAGGTTTATATTCAATTTTATTGTTAGGATGAGAATAATTATCTGATTTCTTAGTTTCAATTTTAGTTTCTTGAGGAATATAATTATCTCTTTGATTTGTTTGGATTTTTGTTGTAGGGTAAACATAATTATTATCTGGATGTTTAGATTTTATTGAAGATGTCGGAGGAGAATAATTATTTTTCTTATATTCTATTTTTGTTGTTGGCTTAGAATAATTATTTGTCTGCTTATATTCAATTTTAGTTATAGAATGAGAATAATTAAATTTTTGGTTATTTTCAACTTTAGTTGTTGGTCGAGAAGAGTAAATCTCTTGTGATTTATTTTCTATTAGATTAGTTTGACGAGAGTAATTTTGTGGTTTATTTTCCATTCTAATAGTTGGACTAACAAAATTATATGATGGCTTATTTTCTATTTCAGTTGACGGATGAAAATAATTAATCTTTGGTTTTATTTCAATTTTAGTTGTAGGAAGATTATCTCTATTATATGAAGTTTTATTATTTAAATTTTGATTAATATTATAAATTGTATTAATATAAATTCTTTGAGGAGTTTGTTTATTAGATAAATTTGAAGAAATATAGGTTTTTGGAGGTGATTGCCTATTATATCTATTCGTTGCATTTAAATTTTGATTTTCTCCATATTTTTGGTTTACGGTAATTTTTGAAGGATATTGTTGGTTATTTTTAATATTAGCATTTGTAATAGGATCAGTTCTTATAAAAATTTTATTATTAGATATTTTGTTGGCATTTTTTTCATTGTCTAGATTTATCACTACTTTTTTAGGAGGAAATATATTATATCTATTATATGAAGGTTGATTAAAATTAAGAGTATTAATTTTTGGAGCGTTTTTATTTGAAGATTTCCTACCTAAATTAGATTCAGATTGACTAACTTTAATATTACTTTTCTGAGGTGAATTATTAGAATTCTGATTATTTATTTCTTTATTATAACTATTATATTTATTACTGTCAGCATATAAATTTGAAGTTTTATTATTTCTATTATATTTCGGTTGATTAAAGTTATATTTTTTGCTAATTTGAGAACTTCTTTTACTTGTATTATAAGGGCTCTTATTATCTGAATTTTGATCAGAATTTTGACTATATCTAATATAAGTATTTTGAGAAGGCCTTCCTTCAGGAGAAATATTTTCAGAAGTATTAAAGCTAAATCTTTGATCATTATTTGAAAAATGATTAAAGGGAGATTTTATATTTAATCTTGAAGGATAATTAATTGAGCCTTCTGTTATAACTGGCCTTGTTTCTCTTTTATCAGAAAAAGTATATTTATCAAGCATTTTAATAGGGCTTATTTCATTTCCTGTGAAAGGTTTAAAACTATCTCTATTAATACTTCTATTATCAGGAGAAATATAATTGTCTTGATTATAACTTGATTGATTAATACTATTTGAAGAAGTTACTATTTCTTTATTGTTTGGTTTTGCATCTGTAGTAATTATATTATTTTTTCTAATAGTAATATAATTTTTATTACTATTATTTGCTAAATTACTATAATAATTTGATAGATTGCTATTTCTATTAATACTACGATTATTTTTATAATTTATACTTAAATATTTTTGATTATTATCAGGTCGTTGAGTTATATTATAACTTTTTGAAATTAAATTACTTGAATTTGTTGAATTATTCATTCTATTATAAGAAATATTATAATTAGGTTTATTTAATGCATTATTTGTATTATAATTACTATTTATATTTATATTTTTAGTATTGTAAAAACTAGAAGAAGGAGAAAGATGAGACCTAAATACTTCAATAACTTGAGTAACAGGCTCAACTTTAGGTTTTATTTTTTTAGTCAATTTCAATAGTCCAGATCTATAAATATTTGAATTTATTTTATTTGGGGCTAAATCTGTCATCCCAATTCCTGCAGCATGTTGATATATTGTAGTTTTTGGAGCTCTATCTCTAACAGTAGGACTAAAAACTCTTCCATCACAGGAACTTTTATATGAACTTTTTGCAGTATGATCCGGCCTAATTTGAGTTTTTATTTTTGATAAATCCAAAGGTTTGTTATCTAACTCAACTCTTGATAAAGTTTCAAATATATGAAAATCATATTTATCAATATTTGGCTTACTAGAAGAAATAATATAAGTAATTTGAATATTATTATATTTTCCACCTCGATATATTGTTTTTCTTTTATATTCAACAGAGTTTGGGGCTTTTTTTTCTTTTGATAATGATTTCTCAGGAGAAATAAATTTATTATGTTTTTTTCTTTCACTAAAATGAGAGTTAGGTCTTATTCTGTCTTCATTTGAATCTCTTTCAAATTTTCTTCCTCTTATATTTTCTTTTTTTCCATTGGTTTTATCTAAAGGAAAATTTATTTTATTTGATTCTTGGGGTTTATTTATATATATTTTTTTTGAATAATTATCTCTTGAAGAAATTAATGAAACAATATTAGATCTATTATTTGTATTAGTATTTCCAATTTGTTTTTTTATAAATCTTTCTTTTTTTCCAATTCCTTTATTTACATATATTTTTTTTCCATAGTTAAAATTTGGATTTGATGTATTTTGAGGAGAGTTTCTTTGATTATTTTGAGGTTCTGGCTTATTTGAAGAATATATATTTTTATTATTTTTATTGGATTGTTGAATTACTCTACCGGAAATATAATTTGTACCTTTTTTGGTTGAAACTTGTTGATTTGGATGATTTTGATAATTTGATTTATTTGAATAATTTTGATAAATATTTTGTTTATTTGATGATATAATGTCATTTCTTTTATTTGACATTTTGATGAGCCTCGTTATATTTTGAGCTTGGTTATTTGCTTTCATTTTTCTTTTAGTTATATTTAAAATTATTTAATTATAAATTTTTTGTTTTCTTTTATTTTTAAGCAACTATATTATTTATTTATTTTAAGTATAATTAATATATGGGGATGGGGATTGGGGATTGGGGATT
>JAJNAB010000005.1:0-19975 GCA_023783335.1 Enoploplastron triloricatum | reverse complement strand
CCCCAATCCCCAATCCCCAATCCCCAATCCCCAATCCCCAATCCCCAATTAATCCCACATAAATATTATATTATTTTAAATAAATAAGATATTCATATTTATGATAATAAAATTTATTAAATTTATATAAAAATGGAAATGGAAAAGAAATACCTGTATATGGAAGAGAATCAGATTAAAGAAAAAATAAATCCTGAGCAAGTATTCACCAATCTTCGTGCACTAAAGGTTGAACAAGATTCATTTCCGATTAATGAAGAAGAATTAGAAAAAAAAAATTTTATATGTACAAAAAAAGCAAAAGAGAGATTAAGTATATTAACATATTTTATTTCCAGAAGAATTCCAGTATTACTTATAGGACCATCTGGAACAGCAAAAACATTATCTGCAGAATATGCACATTCTATTTCTGATTTAAAAGACAAAAAATTTATCAAATTTAATATGTCATCAAATACTACTCAAGCTGAACTTTTAGGAAAATTTATAGGGGATGAAAAATCTTTGGTAGGAATTAGCCCAATAAAAGGCCCTTATCTTGAAGCTTTTGAAAAAGGATATACAATCTTATTAGATGATATCAACTTGGGTATACAAGAAGTATTACAATGTATTGAAGAAAGTTTAGATACCAATAAAATTAGTGTATATATTCCTGGACAAGGATTAATTACAAAAAAAAGACATCCTGATTTTATGCTAATAGCCACAGAAAATCCTAATAAAGGGCTTTTTTCAAATAAAAGAAAAATTTTAACGAATAAATTTATTTCAAAATTTCAACCAGTTTCATTTGATAGTTTCTCTAAAGAGGAGCTTTTAGAAATAGCAAAAGGACTTGAAAAGAAATTTAGCCAAAAAAATGGGAAAAAAATAGAAGAATGTGTTTTAAACGAATTAGTCAATTTTCATAAAGAAATGGAAGAATTCGAAAATAAAAAAGAAGAAAGTATAACATGCCTTACAATAAGGCAAATTGCAGCTTCTGTTGATGCTTTCACAAAAAATAATAATATTTATAATACTGTTTTGATATTATATGGAGCTAAATATAGAGAAGAAGAAAAAGAAAAAATAAAAACAATTTTAAAAAAATATTCAAATTTAATTAAAGATGAAAAAAAAGACTTAGATTTACCAACAAATTTTAATTTTTATAATTGTTATCCAACAAAACAATTGATTGAAGCAGTTAAATCAATGGAATTTTCATTTTCTAATACAAGGAATATTTTATTAAATGGAGAGGAAGGCAATGGAACAACTCAATTAGCTATATGGTTTTCTGAGTGGTATATAAAAGAATATTGCAAAAAAGAAAAATATAAAGATTATATTTTTTATAGTTATTGCACCGAACAAACTAGTATTTATGATTTAATTGGAAAACAAAAACCTAATGATAAATTGGATTTAGGAAAAACACTTATTCAATGGGAAGATGGATTTTTGATTAAAGGAATAAAAAAAGGAGGAGTAGTAATATTAGATAATATTGATAAATGTCCTACAACTGTATTAGAAAGACTAAATAGTTTATTAGATAAAAAATATGATGATTCAAGTGATTCAAATCAAAATAATAATAATGAAAAAAAAAAATAAGGAAAAATTTATAGTAAATGAAAATCCAGAAAAAAAAGAAATAGACATAGATAGTAATTTCAGGCTTATTTGCATTTGTAATATTGAAAGAAAAAAAAATTTATCACCTGCTTTTATGGACAGATTAGATAATATTGTTCTTGAAAATCAAATTAAAGATTTAAATGAAAATGAATATAAAGATTTAATAAAATGCCTTCTAAAACCAATTAAAAAGAATGAGAATGAAGCTGCTGATAATTGTGCTAATGAAGAAATTGAAGAAGAAGAAGAAGATGTTCTAGGTCAATATTCCTTTGATATTGATGAAGAAAAAGAAGTACATAAAGATGATAAAGATATTCAAGATAAAAAAACAAATAATGATACAAAAAATAAAGTAGATGAATCTAATAATTATAGTCTAATTGAAAATAGCCAACTTATAAAAGAAAGTGATAATATTTATAAAAATGATGAGAATAAATCATCTGGAGATAAAGACAAAAATGAAAATAATATTAATGATGAAAATCTTATAAATAAAAATTCTAACGAAATAAGTGAAAATGAAGAAGAATCAAAAGAAATAATTGATTCTATATATAATAAAATTAAATCTTTGTTTAAAAATATTTATCAATTATCGAAGTTTTGTAGAACTTTTAAAATTTTAAAAAAATATTTTTTAAATAAAAATAAAAATATTAAAGAAGAAGAAATAATAGAACTTTCAATTGATCTTTTAACTAAAGAAGTAAAAGAAAATGAAATATTTATAAAAAATGAAAATATAAAAAAAGCTTTAGAAATAATTCAAGATATTAATACAGATGAAAAATTTTTCTATAAAGAATCAGAAAAGCTTATTGATTATATTGCTATTCTATATTGTTGCAAAATAGCAAAAATTCATTTATGTGTTCAAGCTCCACCAGGAGCAGGAAAAACTTCTTCTGGAAAATTTATTGGAAAAATATTATCAAAAGATCCAAAGAATCCAGAATTTGAGATGTTTTCATTTTATTCTGGAACAAGACCTAATAGCCTATATGGAACAACAATATTGAAAGGAAAAAAGATAATTCAAGGTAAAGGGCCTTTAACAAGAGCATTAAAAAAAGGATATATGTTTTTAGCTGATGAATTTAATATTACTTCAATTCAAACTATGGAATCTGTTGCTCCTGCTTTAGAATTAAATTTAGGATATGATATTTATATACCTGAAATGAATGAGCCACTTCAATTAAATGATAATTTTTGGTTTATGATTTGTCAAAATGAAGGAGGGACAACTCTCGGAAGAAAAAATTTGCCAGATAATATTAGAAAAAGAGTAAAGGAAATATATTATCCAAAAATTGAAAAAGATATTTTATTAATTTGTAAAGATGTGGCTAAAAATTTATATGAAGAAAAAGATTTAAAATTTACTTCAGAAGAGGAGAAAAATATTGAGAATTTATCAACTTTTATGATACATTTGAATAATATAGATTTACAAGATATCAACAAATGGTCTTTAAGAGAAATAAAAAAAATAATAAAAAGATATATTTTTCAAAAAAAAGAAAAAAACGGAGTATTTGAAGGAATAGATTTTATTCATAATGCCCTATTTTATACTTTTAGTTGTATTCCTAAAGAAAATCAGGAAAATATAAATAATTCAAAAAAAATAAAAAATATTATTTTGGATTTATTGGTAAAAGATTTTAATAAAGAAAAAGAAAAAGAAAAATTAGAAAAAATATTGAATTCAGAAGTTGATTTACAAGAAAAGGAAAATAAAAGATTTTATTTATGTAAAGATTCTTGTAGTATTTCCTTAGAAAATTATCGAGATGAATTTGTTTCAGAAAATTCCAAAGATCTTTTAAAGAATGATATTATAAAATTAAATTCTTTTCTTGAAGATTTCTTTCAATTATGTTTAACCCATGAATCAGAACAAATTTTATTAATAGGGCCTACGAGCTATAAAACTTATTTGGCTGAAAAATTTTTAAAGAAAATTAATACTAAAACAATAACTCCTAATCAAGAATCTTCATTATCCCATTTGCTTGGATCCCCTACGATATATTCAAATAATTCAGCTAAAAAATTATACTTAAATTTAATTAAAAAAATCACAAATAATTATAGTATAGATTTTGAAAATATAAATTCAAAAGAAGAAGAATTAAATGAAATAATTAATAAAGAAATAGATAAAATTCCTGCGTCATTTCAATATGCCTTAACAGAAAATAGAGATAAATTATTTAATAGGAATAAATATGAATTCAAAAATGATGACGATAATTATTTATTAGAAGATATGAAAATAGAATTTAGACCTGGATTGATTTTAAATGCTATATTAGAAAGGTCAAATTTAATTATAAAAAATATATGTGACCTTCCAACTGATTTATTAGAAAGATTTAATGAATTATTCGCTGATACTCATTGCTTAACAGTAACAGAAGATATAATTAATACAATAACGCCAGAAGATAATAAAACCTTATATGATTTTAGAAGTAGAATATTTGGGACAGGATCAATAGATACTTTGCCAAAATTATCAGAAGCAATAATTTCAAGATTTACAATATTATATGTTGGACAATATAAAGAAAGTGAAAAATTAACAGTTCTAAAAAGTTATGCTAGAGAAAATAGTTTATATTCAATCTCCTCAGACGACATTTTATATTTACTATCCTCTTCTTTAAGTATTAATAGTTCATTCATTGGAATAAATATAACATTATTTCAGATGATGAATATTTTAAGTACAGTTAATAATATAAAAGAAAAATTAGAACAAAATAAAGAATATTCAAAGATATCAAATGTTGAAATATTATCGGTTATTTTATTTTATATAGGAAGAGGATATTTAGATAAAAGAGATATTGAAACTAAAAATAAATTGTATAAAGCTTTAGAAATTGAAACTCCTATAGAAAATTATGAAGAAAAAAATGAGCCAATGTTTAAGCCTGATAAAGAAAGGCAAGAAAAGGGTATTAGGTCTAAAAGAACAAATTTATTTATGCCAACAGAAGCTAATTTAGATAATGGCGAAATAGCATTTACAAAAAGTTTTAATGAAATGAGTGAAATTATTTATTTTGGACTAGTAGTTAATTATCCAATCATATTAGAAGGCCCCCCAGGGCAAGGGAAAATGACTGCTATTAAATTTATTGCGGAATATTATCTTGGTTATAATATAGAAATTATAAATATATCAAAAAATACTAATGTTCAAGACTTATTAGGAAAAGAAATAATCATGAGAAAAGAAAATGGAACTATCGATATAAAAATGAAAGAAACAAAATTAATGAAATATCTGAAGAAAAATGAGGAAGAAGAAAATGAAAATCTATTTTCAAATAATAAAAAGAGTTTGTTTATTTTTAATAATATTAATAATGCAAATCAGTCAGTAATGGAATTGCTTGCTTCTATTTTTGATAAAAAACAAACTGATATTCTTTCATATGATGGAACAATTTTTAAAAAAAGAAATATAGATATTATTGGAATATTTAATCCTCAAAATGGTGAAAGTAAAGAAAAATTATTAAGTTCCTTGTTATATTCTTCATTATATCATATAGTTTTAGAACCTGATGAATATTCAATTAAATCCATAATTTTAAAAAAATTAGAAAAAGAAGAATTTAAAGAAGATTCAAACATATTAATTGATGCTTATAAAAAAATTAAAAATCTTTTAGAAAATAAATATCAAAAGCAAAATTCAATAAATTTAAATGATATTTCTAAATATATTTCTTTTAGAAGAAATTCATTCGGTAAAATTGATAATATAACTATTATATCATTAATATTCGTATATAGATATCCTGAAGAAAAAATAATTAAGGAAATTCAAGATTTATTAAATATAACGTCTATGAATATTAAACCAGTTATTCTATATAATCTTTATCCAGAAACTTTGACTTATAAAATAGGAGAAAAAGATATGATATCTATAAAAACTTATAAAAATTTTGATATAAATGAACAAAAATTATTAAAAAATAAATTTAATTCCCTTACAAGCCATCAAAAAATTTGTATTTTATTTTTGATATTATGTAAATTATCAAAGCAAACCCCAATAATTAGAGGAGAAACTGCTTCAGGAAAAACTCATGTTATTAATGTTTTTGCAGAGCTAATGGGGAAATCAATTACTAAAAATGAAGAAGAAATGCTAAATAAAACAAATTTAGATGAAAAAGACAAGGAAAAAGAAATCATTAAAAAATCTTTGTTAACATATCAAATTACAATAGAAACGGGGACTTCTATTTTTGTCGGGCAATCAAAATTAAATTATTTATTAACAATAAACGAAAAAGAGCAATTAATTAAAATTTTTGAAAAATATTTATCTTCTAATGATAATTTCGATTCTCTACGAAAAATTATTAATGATGAATTTATAAATGAAGATTTTAAAAATTGGAATGCTATTAAATTTAAAAATTTAATTAATGAAATAGAGAAATTAGAACAATCTTTAGATGATGAAGATCCTTTAAAAAATGAATTGAAAGAAAATAAAAAAATAATTAAAAGAATGATAAATCCATCTAATCGATTTGATGATACTTATGACTCTCCTTTTATTATTGCAATGAAAGAAGGAGGATGGATTCTTTTAGATGGAATTGAAAATGGAGATGAAATTATAACAGATAAAATTGCAGGCTTAGCTGGAGAATTTATGGAAATAGATTTATCAGAAAAAAAAAATAATTATTATTTTAAAAGGGTATCTGATAATAACAGTTTTTTAGATAATAATAAATACCAAACTATACATGAAGATTTTATGCTATTTATTTGTCAATATGTTACAAAAAATGAAGAAAAAAATATAAATCAAAATTTAATTAGTAAAAGTATTTGCTTTTGCATGCCTTCTATAGATGATTTAGATGAAAACTCAGCACTAATTATTTATGGAAAATTATTAGAAAATGATCTTGATAGAATCTTCTCTCAAACATTATCCACTAGATTTTCTCAAATCCATGAATTAGGAAAAGAAAAATTTTTAAATGAAGAAGATAATTTTGTAGGAGAATTAATGCCCAATGGAAGAACATTATGTTATATAGGAAAAGAATTTAATAATTTTTTTCAACAATATTCAGAAGAAGGTCGTAATTTACGATATCATGAGCCAATATATAATTCTTTGAAATATTTTTATATGAATTCATATTTGCCTAATAATGAAAATTCGGAATTAGAAAGAAATAATTATTTAAACCAATTAAAAGAAAAATTTATAAAACCAAAAAATGATTTTATTTTAGGAGAACCTCCTATAGATGAAAAATATAGAGAAATTACAGATATATTAAGAGATATTCAATTTTATGCTGTAAATGGCTCTATAAGTGAAAAAATAAAAAATTTTAATTTTTCAAAAATTTGTGATTTGATTATTGATATTATTGAATTTAAAGATTTAAATTATATTATAAATCATATTAATGATACAATTGAATTATTATCTAAACAACCTAAACATAAAGCAGAAACAGATAATTATTATCAATTAAGAATATTATCGAATTTAATGAATGATATTTATAAAAAAAGAGAATTATTACCAGATAAATTTAATTCCTATAAATTATTAAATAAAGATCTATTGAAAAGACCTAGCTTACAAAAAGAATTAAGTCGATTGAATTTATTTATTAAATTAGTCAGGAATAAAGTTATTTTTCCCACAAAATTTAACTCTAACTTATTTAGAGATTCTTTAATTGAATTAACTAATTCAATTTATAATTTTTATTGTGTGCATTCAAAAAAAAACTTTCAAGAAATTATTAGAATTCTTAATGAGAATAAAAATTTATTATCAGTGATAGATAATATATTTCCTTATAATAAATTTTATATTGTTGATGAATTAAAGAATTCTACTTGTTTAATTTATCTTATATCAAATTTATCAAATTCTTCAATTAATTTTTCGATTGAAATCGAAAAAAAATTTGAATTTGAGTTATCTAAAGAAAAAGCTAAGCTTTCATGCCATTTGATAGTAAATAATGATTTTTTATTATATTATAAAAGTTATATAAAAATAGAAGGCCAATCCGTATTCGCAATAATGGAAAAATATATAAATAAATCCAATGAAATAAAAGAATTAAAGCAATGGAATATTTATTTTTATTTAATTTTATTAAATTTAATTTTTGATAAAAAAAAAATAGATAATCCTCACAGGGAAGATATTAATAATATATTTAAACATTTTCATAAAAAAATAAAAGATGAAATTAATAATAATAGTTTAAACATCATTAATTTAAAAGATTATAATATATATTTCGAAAAAAAAGTAAATGCTTATTTTGATTTATCTAGTTTATTTGAAGAAAATAACCTTCATCTTTATTTGGAAAAGCTTTAAGTGTTATTTGGAATTTTGAAAAAAATTTTGTAGATAATTTTTTAAAAAAGTTTTGCTTTCCCCTTGAACTAAAATTATTAGAATTAGCCAATAAATTATATAATTCAATTGATTTTAATTTATTAGATAAAATTATTAATTTATGCCATGCATTAGAAAATTTCGTAAAACCTAATAGTTCTTTATGGAAAATACATATAGGTAAATTTGAACCTGATATAAATAGAAATACAAAATCTTATTATATTAATGAAATTGAAGATGAAGAAAAAATATTAAAAGAAATATATAAAAAAAATATTAAAGTAGATGATGAAATAAAAATTTATTTCGATAACTTAATAAATGAAGCAAAATCAATTATCCATAAAGCATATTTACAAAAAGAAAAAAACCAAAAAATAAGAGAAATAATAAAATCATTAACTGATAGCAAAGAAATAATAGAAAATATGGATATAGATGAAAATTTGAACTCAACAAAAAATTCATTATTATCTAAAATTAATTATTATTTACTTAATGAAGAAATAAAAAATAATTTATCAGATAAAATAAAAATTGAAGTAAATAACGATGTTAAATCATTTAAAGAATTAAATGAAAAGTATAAGAATAGAATATTTAGGGAACAAGAAAAAAAAATAAATTTTCCAATTCCTTCTAAATTAAATTTTAATTTAAATGATAATCAGACAGAAGAAGAAAAAAAAGAAAAAATAGAAATTTTTAATCAATTAATTTGGTATTCTAAAGTAGTTAGCATATTATATTACATAAAAGATAATTTTGAAAAAAATAAAATTAAAGGAATAAACGATTTACATTTACTTAAAGATGTTAAAGAAATCTCAATAATAATTGAATATTTATGGTCTGGTAATTTTAATGAATTGGAAGGAGAAAATGAAAGATTAATTTTTGGAATTCTTAATAGTGCCTTTATTTTTAGATGTTTAAATAATGGTATATTAATAAGTAATGCTAAATTAATTGAATATATTAATGATTTTCAAAAAAGAGATATTATTTATGATTATAATTTTATTAATAAAGTTTATGAGGATTCATTAGAAAAAGATGATTTTAAATTATTTATTCCTAAAATCAAAAGAAACGAAATTCTTTTGCTATTTGTTTTAAAAACACCTGAAAATAAATATATTTTAGGCCCTTTAATAGAAGAATACAAATGCGATCAAATTATTGAAGAATTACAAAATATTTACATAAAATATTTTAAAGAAAATATAAAAGACGAAAATAATAATATGATTAAAGAAATTTGTGAAATTATTTATTTAAAATTTTTAAAATTAAATAATAATGAAGAACAAGAAGAAGAAGGAAATAAAGATAATAAAATTATTAATACTTTTGAAAAATTAAAAGAAAAAATTATGAACTTAGAAAACTTATATAATAGTAAAAATGATATAAGTTATAAAAATAGTAAAATTAGGTTATCTAAAATATTGAATATGATCTTAGAAATTTCAAATTTTTTTAATGATAATAATTATGAATTAGAATTAAAAGATTGTGAATTTTTGGATAATCCTAATTTGTTGTTTAATGATAGATTTATTAGTCAGTTTCCTTCATTAATATATTATCTAAATAAAAATATATATCTTTATCAAAATATAAAGGAATTTAAAAAAAATTATAATATTAATAAATTATATTTTAATAATAAATATAATTATTCAATATATCTTTGGATATTTATATTACGATGTTTATCTTCTCTTAATTGTATTGAAACTAATGAATTTAATATATATAATGAATATATTAATAATGAAACAATAAAGCAAATTCAATTAAAATTAAAATATAATAAAATAATAAGTAATAATTGGATTATTTTTATTATGAATAATTCAAAAGATATTTTTTCAAGAAAAAATATTATAGATAATGATAGTTATAATTTTATAATAAATTTTAAAAATTTTTTAATAAAAACTATTGATTATTTAAAAAATAAATATTCAAATAAGCAATTCTATGATTATTTTAATGAAATAATAAAGGATTTAATTAGAAAAATGATTGAAGAATTATTGAATAAAAATGGAATAAGCAAGTATCTTGATGAGGATTTAGATGAAGAAAAAGAAGATATTATATTATTTATAAGGGATAATAATTCTTTTTTTAAAAAGAAAATAAACTATAAAATAATAGAAACATATATGTCTATATTAAATACAAATGAATATAATAATTTCAAGGAAAATTATGAAACTTTGAATCAAAATTATGAAAATACAAAAAATAATATAAAAGAAATTATTTCAAAAGAAATAGAAGAAATTCATAATCAATTTATAATAGATCAAAATAAAAGAATGGAATTAGATTTACAAAATTATGAAAAAAATTTGAGAAATAAAATAGATAATTATCAAAAAAGTTTTAATAAATTAAAAGCATTTAAAAATGATTCATATCTTAAAAAAATAAATGAAATTATAAGGCATAGCTACCATAACCTTAATCAATGTGAATTAGATTTAGAGGGAAAAATATCTATCATTGAGAAATATATCAATTCGATTAATTCATTAAATAAAGAAAAAGAAGAATATAGTAATGATATTCAAAATTATAAAATTGATGAATTTTTAAAACATTTAAATTCCTATTGCAATAATATGAAATTAACAAAGAAATTAAATAAATATGAAGAGGTAAAAAAAGCATTTGAAAATAATAAATTTTTAAAGGAAGAATTCTTTAAAAAAGAAATCGTTAATGAATTATATAATGAAATAAATTTAAATTTAAATGCTTTTAAAGATATTGAAAATTTTGCTGATGATAATATTGAACTTAAAGATTTTAAAGATTTACAAAAAAAATTTCTTGAAGAATTATTTAATTATAAAAATATTCAGAGTAAGATTATAAAAATGGAAAGTTTACAAAACGAGTTAAAAAATAAAAACAAAATACTAATGAAAAAAAATAAAGATGAAAATGACTCTCAATTAATAATTGGAAATAATATACAATTAATAAAAAAGGAAGAAGAAAAAATAATTTCAAAAGAGGAATTAAATAAATTATTAAAAGAAAAAGAAGATTTAGAAAGAAATATAAAAGAAAAAAATAATTTAATCATTGAAAGAGATAAGGATTTATCTCAAAAAAAAATGAATTTTAAAAATATTAAAAATTTAAAAAATGAAATAGAACTAAAAAAAAAACAAGAAGAAAAGCTAAATATAGAAATTCAAGATGAAAAAGATAATGAAAAATATAAAAACAATTTAGAAGAAAAAGAAGCTCTTTTAGGATTGAATAGAAATCTTTGTTTAGATTTAAAAATTAAAGAAAAGCAAAATTTAAATAATAATATTCAAGAATTAGAAAACAAATATAATTCATTAATATCTAATATTATTAAAGAAAGAAAAGATAATTTCAATCAAATAGAAGAAAATATTAATAAAGAAGAAAGTGAATTATGTAGTTTGAAAAATGAAATTAAAAATCATGAAATAAGTTTAAATAATATAGATAGAAAAATAAAAAATTATAATAATCAAATTGAAAAAATAGAACAATTAAAAGTTGATAATAATAATAAAAACCAAATATTAAAAAAACTGCAAAAAGAAATAAATAAATTAAATGAAATTAAGAAAGGATTAGAGAATAAAATTAATGAACTGAATGAAAATAAAGATGATGATAATAATGAAATAAATAATGTTGAAAAGAATTATAAGTCATTTAAGGAAAATTATAATAAAGTTTTTTGCAGTGTTATCTCATATATTAATAAAATAAATAAAGAAATAGAGCTTGGGAAGCAAAATTTAAGGAAGATTAAAGAAAAAATAAAAAATTTATATTTACAAGAGTTTAAAATATATCATGATTTGTGTAAAGATTTAAATTATTTTAAAGAAAAGTTTAATGAAGAAGAAATAAATTTTTTAAAAAGTAAAGCAGGAGAAGAAATAATTTTTATTCATTTTAAAATTACTCCTTTGGGAAAATCAAAAGAAAATCATTATCTTCATTTAAAAGATTTATATAAAGAAGAAATAGAAATATTAGTTAAAAAATATACATCTTTTTATTATATAAATAAAGATATATTTGGAGACAATCCAAATTTCTATTTTAAATATAAATACCTTAAATTTCAACCTTTACAACAATATAATAACCTATCTTATATCAAAACAAAAGAAAAATATGGAAAATCAGAATTTAACCATAAATTGGAAAAGATAATTTTTTATGAGTTAGATAATTCAAAGTTTGAAAGCTTTATTAATGATTGTTTATTGAAGGAGAAAAAAACCTTTTCCTCGACTAATGATAATCTTCCAAAACTATTATTTGGTAAAAATAAATTATGTGAAAAACAATTTTTTTTAAATATGTCAGAAAATCAAAACATGATTTCAGATTTTATTCAATTTATTGACTCTTTTGAAGAGGATAAAAAAAATAATAATATCCAATCATTTTTAAAAACTATTAAAGAAAAAAAGAATACTAATTTTATGGATATATTAATTGATTGTAATAATGCTTTTATAATGAATTTAAATTGTGAATTTAATAATCCTTCATATAATTGTCCAAATTCAAAAGAAAAATTGAAAAAATTAAAAGAAGAATTAGCTCTTTTTAATACAATAGGAAAGAAATTTAAAGCAATATTAGAAGCCAATAAGTTTTTCAATAATATTGAATTTATTCAAATGAATAATAATTTAATAATATCGGAGGATTATAAACTTTTAATTCCTGATTTAAATATATCACATGTTGAAAAAAAAATAGATTTGAGTAAATTAAATATTAATTCAGATTTATTGAAATTGCCAATTATCAGTAGAGATAATAATATTATAACTTGCTCTTATAAAACACTAGAAGAAAAATTTTCTCCTTTTATAGATGGAATTAATAAAAATCCTATAAAAATAAATTTTATTTCATTAATAACTGATTTATCAATGGATATAATAAATAAAAATGATAATAAATATAATTTAGATTACGAAATTGATAATAATCAAGGAATTATCAAATTAATAATAAATATTCCTCAAATGGAAAATAAAAAGGAAGAAATAGAACATCATACTATAGAATGCACTTTAGTGTTTAAATCACAAGGATGTAATAATATTTTGGAACTTCCATGTAAATTTGAAATAAGTATTATTCCTAAACATATTTTAGTAAATTGTAAAGAATATGAACTTGCTAAATTAAATGATGATGAAGTATGCTTAAATTGTAAGGAATTATTTTATGAAGATAAGCTTCATTTTATTGTTAAAAATTATAATAATTCAGAACTTGTTTATTATAATATAGAATTAAATGAATTAGAAAAAAATAATTATTCTAATTTAAAAGAAAAAAATTTAATAACAATAAATGATAAAGGATTTATTATTCAATTTAAAGCAAATAATAATAAAAGCATAAATAAAGAAAGATTATCAATAATGATAACTTTAATTATTTATTATAATATTAAAATTAAAATAATTATCGATTGTATATTATCTTCGTTTAATTTCAAATTATTAGGATATGATTATAATAATTCCAAATTTACTGAAAATTCTATTTCTTTCCTGTTAGGAAAAGGATATTTCTTTAATAAAAATAATGATTGTTTTAATAAAAATTTTGAAGGTTGCTGTTTAGATGATATGATTACTCCTGAAAATGAAACTCTATATTTTAAAGTTATTATACAAAAATATGATAATTTAATAGAAGATTGCATTATTGAATTGAATAAAGGTGAACATATTATGATAAATAATTTCAAAATGAATAATAAAAATTTAGAATTAAATGGCTTTCAAATAGAGCAAAAAATATCTCAATCATTTTTTTTTCAATTTAATTTATCAATAGATAAAAAAATTTTTTTAAATCATGGAAGTTATATTTATAATTATCAAGAAATAAATTGCAATATTATTTTAAAAATAAAAGAAAAGAAAAAAGAATTTACAATTAAAATAAAATGCCCAAATTCAGACTATTTTTATACTATAATGGTAGTATTAGTAATTATGAAAATACTTTTTCTAAATATAAATTAGAATTTATTAATAATATTGATAAAATAAATCAAAAAAGAAACAGAAAATTAGTTGGAAATACGATAATTTCTCAATTTGGCCTATTAGGTGGAATATGCATAAAATATATGGATAAGTCAATAGAACTAAATGAAAACATTAAATTTTTATTTCTAGAGAATAAAAAAGGATTATTTGGTAATTCGGGCTTATTTTTGAATTCGTCATTTGGTAAACAATTTGATTTAAATACAGAAAAAATTAATATATTAGGAAGATTAGAAAATAATAATAAATTATGGATACCTTTATATTCATCGTATAATAACGAATTTGAAAATAATTCAAATCTAGAAAATGAAGAAATAAATTATAAAGATTTATTAAATAATTTTAAATCAAAATTTAAAAATGTACCTTCAAATGATTTTAGTAGATTAGCTTATGAATTAGCTGCATATTCAATAAATGATAATATAAGAGATGAAGATAAACTTGAAACTATTCATAATTTTATAAACTCATTAAATAAGGAAAATATCAAAGAAATAAATGAAGAATTAGAAAGAATTAAAAATAAAAATGAAGAATATCATATTATGTTTTATAAGATAATTATAGTATTGTATAAATTATTTAAAAAAAGATATGAGGAAATTAAAAGAATGAAATTTAATTTATTTTCATTTCCTGAAAATGAAAATCCCCAATCAATTAATGATAAAATTCTAAAAATAAAGAAACAATTTTATACTTTTGATGAATCTAAACTTAATAATGAAGAATATAATAGTGATTTTAATGATGATAATTTAAATAAAAAAGATCTTATTATAAATTCTTTAAAGAATAATATGATAGGGGAGGCAATAAAGAAAAAGGAAGATTTTGATTTTATTTTAACAAAAAGAAATGATGAATATCAAAAAATTGAAAATGATAAACCAATAATTCAAAAATCTGAATCATCTAAAAATTTAAAAATAAAATTAGAATCTGAGCAAGAATTAAAATTAATTCCTCTTAATAGAAGAACTCTTAAAGAATTAGATAAATTTTATTTAAAAGCAATTAAATTAACCAGAGAGTTTCCATTATATTGCTTTAAAGCACAAAAAGAAGAAAAAGATATAAAAATTCTAGAAATGCTATATTCTAATTTATTAGACTTATATCTAAATTTAAATATACCTGATAAATCTATCAAATGTAATCTTATTGAAATATATAAAAATCAATTTTATAGGACCTCTTCAACTTTAATTGATTCAGGAGTTGAGCTTTCTTCAGTTCTTCCTTTTACAATTAAGCCAGAAGATTTAAATCAACAAAAATTATATATAGAAAAGCCAAATGATTTAAAATCAAAAAAAAATTCAATATTCACAAATTTTTTAGAAAGAGAAGAATTAGAAAATGAAAATGAATTAGCTAGAAGAAATACTTCATTATATATAAATCAATTAGATGATAAAAAAATTAAAATGATACAAAAACAAATTAAAGAAGAAGAAAAAAGAGATAAAAAAGATAAAAATATAAAAAATAAAAAAATTGAAGATAAAATTATAAAAAATGAAATTAAAAATGAAAAAAAAAAGGAAGAAGAAATTAATAAAATTGAAGAAAATAAAATTGAAGAAAACAAAAATGAAGAAAATAAAATTGAATTATCTAAATTTGTGAATTTTGATATTAAAATTAATCCTAAAATAAGCCAAATTGTAAATTCTAAGGAAGTTATAACATTAAGTGATAAAAATGAAAAAAATTTAAAAAAAAAGGATAAAGAGAAATTAAATTTTTCTTTAAAGGACTATGAATTTAATGAAGATATATTGATTAGGTTATTAAAAGAAAGAATTATATATTTAAAGGAAAGGATATCAAAAAACGAAATATTTGAATTACAAATAAAAAAAGATCTTAAAGGGAAAGGAGATTTTTCTGATTATCATAATAAATCAAAGAATGAGATCAAATTTTACCAACTTAATAGCAAAGCTAATGAATTTTTTGATACAAGTTATTTTTTATCTAGAGAAATAATAAAAGAAATATCTGAGAATAATATTCCATTTAATAATATAGGGGTAAATATAATAATTGATAGCTCTGGATTTATTGAGCAAAAAAATAAATTAAAAGAATTTTTTATTATTTGTGGAATTATTAATGCTTTAAATATAATTAATATTTCCTATTCCATTACTATGTCAGGAGATAGTCAATTTCATTTTATTATCAAAAATTTTGATTCTCCTTTTTCAAAGGAAATCATTCAAAAAATCTATGAATGTTTATTTTTTAAAAGATTTGTATCAAAGACAATTAATAGTTTAGAATATGCAATTAAATTTACTAATCCAGGTTGCATTTATAGAACATTTTTATATTTTTCTAATGGTTTAGATGAAGATTTTTTATTGATAAATAAATGGGAAAATTATTTTAATGAATTGAATAAAGATTCAATAATTAATTCTTTTGGACTATTTTTTATAAATTCTCATAATTTATTAAATAATCATGATGAAGATTATTTAATCTTAAAAAAAATATGGATAGATTTCGAATCAGAAATGAGAAGATCAGATATAAATTTGAATATTTTATATTATTCGGATGACTTAGATGATTTAGGGCTTTATAGTTTATATGAAAAAATTGCTAAAGTATTAAGTAATTTATTAAAAAGACCTTTAAATGAAACATTAATTCCAAATACAAATGAATTTCAGTTTTTTGAACCAAAATTTGATATGGGGAGTATAAAACCTGTAATTAATATTCATGATTTAGAAATTGCAATGAAATATGATTTAAATTATAATAATAATATATATTTGCATAAAAATAATGATTTATTTAAAAAAATGACTAATAAAACAATAAAACCTAATCTTAATATTTATAGAAATAAATTATCAAAAATTATAAAATTTGATATTTTAGATGAAAAAATAAAAAATGATGTAATAGAATTTACCAAAAAATATTTTATTAATTCCCAGAAAATTGGTCATAATAAAAAAGAAATAATATTTAAACCAAATAAAGCAAGTCAAAAAGTATTATCAACAAAAGGAAATGAATTTGATATTCCTGCACTAATCATGAATTTATTAAATCCTTCATTAGAACCAATGATATACTTAGAAGAAAAAGGAGGGTTAATTAAAAATTATGGTGTTTCAATTGTAATAGATTCTTCATATTCGATATTTAATCGTTTATCTATGGCATTTTCTCTTCAATTAATTCAAACACTTTTAAATTTTATAATGTTTATAGATTTACCTTCTTTAGATATTGTAATAGCTACAAGTAAAAATCCTATTGTTTTATGCTCTTCAATTCCTTCAATCATGGCTCTAAAAGTAAAATCAAATATTTGGAGCAGTTTATTAAGTATTATTTCACAGCCTTGCCAAAAAAGTGATTTAGCCTCTGCTATAGAAACTATTACAAATATTAAAAAAAGTAAATATAATGATCAGACAAATTATGCATTTGTCTTAACTGATGGATTATTTCAAGAAAAAGAATATTCAAAAATTATTAGAAGTGTTTTTAATGCAGTTAATTATGGAATAAATGTTTTTGGAATTGGTGCAGGGATATATCCTTGTAGAATAGAAAAATTTTTCCCACAAATTATATGTGTAAATAATCCAAATAGTTTAATTAAATCAATAGCAAGCTTTTTTGGTGATTTATTCCCAGAGACACAAAAAAAGTTGTTATTTGATTCTATGACTGAAGAAAATCATTCAACAAATATAGAAAATTATATTATTTATCTTTTAAATGAACCTAAAAAGATTTTATTTCCTAATATAAAAGAAAAATTATCAAATATATTATTTGAATTAGATGCGTTTAGATTATTTTGTGATGAGCAAAGTAATCCAATAGATTTAGGTAATGGGCTTAAAGGAAATCCAATAGGAGATGATAAAGCACTTTTAAAACCTAACTTTTTAAAAGGCCATAAAATATTAGTCGTTATGCTTTGGTCAAAAGTTTTAAATCCTAATGAATATGAATATGTTCATAAAGACTATTTATATAAAGGAAATCCAAAAAGTAAAAAATGTCTTAAAGATGTATTCGATTATTATGGAATAGAAATGGTAGTTGTAGAAAATTATAGAAGAGCAATAGAAGAATTAACGATAAAAGATAAAAATTCTAAATGCCCATATTATGCTTGCTGGATTATTAATGGCCCTCCTTATGAAGATTTACCAGATGATACAAATGAAGCCTTTCTTTTTGGACAATTTCTTGAAGTTTTAAAATTGTTTAGAATTAATGGAGGTGCTTTAATATTTTTAGCCGAAGGATGGGTTCTTCATTATCAAGTAAATGAATTTTTAAAATTAATTGGAATTACTAATTTTAGTATTATAGGAGATGATCCAGATAAAGGGACAAAAGAGCATAGAGGAGGCCAAATATTAATAGGAAAAAATACAAATAATATTGATAAGAAATCTTTTACTACAAGTATTGAATGCAATAATGGTGTTCAAAGATTTAGTTTAGCACATAATTTATATAATATGTTTGAAGGAGATACAATAGGTTATGCAGATACTAATGATGATAATAAATTATATCCTTTTAAAAAATTTGCAGTTGATAGTGAAGGAGGGGTAAGTATTTTGGTTTGTTCTTCAAAAGAGTCTGAAGGAGATATTATAATTGATTGTGGATTTACTAAACTATTTAAAAATATGAATGAAAATGATAGCGCATATAGATTTTTCCAAAATATAACTGCTTGGTCAGCAAGAACTCAATATCATTCACTGAAAATATAGATATTTTAAAATGGAGACCAAATGCTATTAATTATAAAATTGATGAAAATAAAAAATGGAATAATTTTAAAAAAAAAGAAAATATAAATAATATTCAAATAAATTTATCAAAAATGTCAACATTCTTTGCTTTTGATAATTCTGGAAGTATAGATTCAATAACTGAATTATATTTTAAAATAATTAAAGAAGTTATAATTAATTATTATAAAGAAGGTGATTGCTTCTTTTTATGGTCAGATTCAATTAACCAAAAATCAAAAAATGAAATAGATGAATGGGTATTAAATAAAAAAACACCTGGATCCCATACATTGCCTCATTATATTGTTGAGGAGGCAAATAGGCAAATTTCTATGAGAGATCATCTTTTAATTGTTACTGATGGAAAAGTTTCTGAAGATGAAATTGAAAATTGTGACAGATTAATGAAGCAGAATAATATAAATTTTAAATATGTTTCTATTTATGTAGTTGGAAATGGTGGTGATTTATCAGTTGGTGCCCCATTTTGTAGAAATTCACCTAATAAAACAATTCATATAATTAATGAAAACGAAAGAAAAGAAGATGTTACTTTATCAAAAAAAGATTTGGATATATTTAATAATATTAAAAAAATAACAACTTATGAAGAATTTGATAAAAATTTTGAAAGCTTAAAAAAAGTAATAAAATCAAAAGTTTTAGGTAAAAAAGGCGATAAAGATATTAAAATTGAATTAAAAAATATTGAAGAAGAAATTAAGAAAACTATAAATAATAATAATAATAATAATAAAAACAAATTTTTACAAAATATTGGCATTTTAAAGGATTATGCTAATAATGGGGTTCATAATTTTGAATTTGGAACAGCAGGTATTAAAGATTAAAAAAAATTAAAAAAATAATAAAAAAAATAATAATTAATATTTTATATATTAATCTATAATTTATTAAATTTTAATTCAATAAGGGGATTGGGGGGAGTTTAAAAATTTATTTATTTAAAAATGGGGATTGGGGATTGGGGA
>JAJNAB010000004.1:0-20008 GCA_023783335.1 Enoploplastron triloricatum | reverse complement strand
CCCCAATCCCCAATCCCCAATCCCCAATCCCCATTATCTAATATTATTTTAAAATATTTTTATTTTAATAATTAAATTTAATCATTCATTATTAATTTTATTTATATTATATATATCATAAATAATATATATATTTATATATATTTTTTAATATATACATATATATATATATATATATAGGTAGGCTATTATAAGCTATTTATATAATATGATAGAAGAAGAGAAAGAAGAAATAAAAAATAGTTATCTCTATCAATTAGATTCTTTGAAAAAGGATAGCACAGACATTAGCCAAATAATATTAGATATACAAAATCATATCAAGGATAAAGAAGAATTTGAATATGATAAAGCTATCTTAGAAAAAAAGAATTTTATCATTACTCCAAATTCAATTGAAAGAATCAAAAAGATATCTTATTATGTTTCTCGTGGGATCCCAGTGCTTCTAGAAGGACCATCTGGAACTTCTAAAACTTTTTCAACAGAATTTGCATGTCGTGTTGCTAATACCAAAGAATTAATTAGATTCAATATGTCCTCAGATACTGCTCCAGCTGATCTTCTAGGAAAAATGGTAGGAGATAAAAATTCTCTGGCAGGTATATCTTCACAAAAAGGATATTTTCTAAAAGCTTTTGAAGAAGGCCATCCATTATTATTAGATGAAATAAATTTAGGCTCTCCAGCAGTTCTCCAATGTATCGAAGAAGCTCTTGATTCTGAATTCATTAGTATTGAAATTCCTGGATTTCCTCTAACTAAAATTAAAAAACATCCAGATTTTTCTTTAATTGCCACTCAAAATCCAAATAAAGGCCTTTTCGCAAACAAAAGACAAAATTTAGGAAAAAAATTTATGTCAAAATTTCAAGTTATAACTTTTCCAGAATTTTCTGAAGAAGAATTAAATAAAATTGCTATTGGTCTTGGAAAAAATTTTGGATTTAAAGGCGATAAAAAAGTACTAAATGATTTGGTTAAATTTCATAAAAAATGGGCTAGTTCTGAAGAAATTAAAGATGATGTTCAATGCTTTACTGTAAGAGAAATTGCTGCTTCTGTAAAGGCTTTTTCAGAAGGTAAGAATTTATATGATACAGTAATGACTATTTATGGAGCTAGATATACCAAAAATTTAAGAGAAAAAATAAGTTATTTATTAAGAACATATGATTCATTTAAAAATATTGAACCAGATGAATTAACAATACCTGAAAATTTTCCTAAATGCTTTCAAAATAAATCGCTTTTACAAGCAATAAAATCTATTAAATTTTCTCTTGATAATAATAGGCATGTTATTATTTCTGGAAATGAAGGGACAGGAAAAACTCAGTTAGCTTTATGGTTTGCCGAATGGTATGTAAAAGAAAAAAATATAAAAAAATCAAATATTTTTTATTCTTTATGCACTGAAGAATTAAAATGCCCAGATTTAATAGGAAGACAAAGCCCTACAAATAATACAGATCCAGGAAAAGAATTAATTGAATGGAAAAATGGGTTTTTATCTATAGCTATTGAAAATGGAGGTGTAGTCGTTTTGGATGCTTTGGATCAAGCAAATTCAACAGTAACAGAAAGACTTAATGGATTACTTGACCAAAAATATGATGATACTGAAAAGGCTAAATTTGATGTTCCAGAAAATCCACAAAAGCCAGAAATTATTATTCATCAAAATTTTAGATTAATCGGCACTACTGATATAAATAAAATAAATCAAATGTCACCTGCTTTTGTAAATAGATTTGATGTTATAGTTTTAGAAGATCAAATGGAATGCATTACTACTGAAGAAGAAAAAAAAGAATTAATTAAATTTCTATTAATTAATTCTTATAAAGAAAAGAAAGTAAAAGCAGATAATTCGAAGAAAGAAAATAAAAAAGAAGAAAAATCAAGGGCTATGGAAAAATTTAGTGAGTATAATTTTGAAACAGATGAAAATCAATGTAATTCAGAACAAAATAGAGAAGATAATGAAAATGGCCCAGAAAATGAAGGAAATGAAGGAAATGAAGGAAATGAAGATGATTATGCAAAAGATGAAAATGTATATGGAAATAATTATTATGAAGGAAATTATTCTGAATATGGAAATGCTCAAGAAAATGAGAATCAAAATATGAACCATGATTATGCAGAAAATGAAAATTTTAATGAAGTAGAAAATGACAAATTGGCAAATATTAATATTCAAGAAAATACAAATATAGAAAGAGTAAATATTCAAAATCAGGAACAAAATTTAAATAATAATAATAATTATCAGAATGCAAATAAACCAGAAAGAATGGATAATAATAATGAAGATAAAGAAGAAATCGAAGAAGAAATATTTAATCCAGATAAGGAATTAATAGATTTAGTTTTTATAAAATCAAAAGATTTTAAAACTATATATAAATTAAACCAATTTTGCAGAACAATTAGAATTTTTATTAAGCATTTTAAAGCAAACGAAAAAATATCCAAAGATTTAGATTTAATAGTTACTTTTTGTTACAATATTCTGACAAAGGATTTTGAAAAAGGAAAATTAGAAATTGACCCAAAAATTAAAGAAATTTTAGTAGATAAACTTAAAGATGAGCCTGAAAGTGAAGATCCAAAATATTTCTATAAAAAATCAGAATCTTTACGTAATTATATAGCTATACTTCATGCATGTAAATTAGCTAATATTCATTTATGTGTTTATGGCCCTCCTGGAGCAGGAAAAACTTCAGGTACAAGAGCATTTGGAAGAATTATATCTGAGGAACCAAAAAAAAGATTTGATTTTGAAATGCATTCTTTTCATGCAGGAACTAAGCCAAGTCATTATTATGGGACAACAACTCTTAAAGAAGGAAAAATATATTATAAAAATGGTACATTAACAAATTCTTTAATAAATGGATATATGTTTATTGCTGATGAATTAAATCTTTCTTCAATATCTAATATAAAAGCTTTAGCCCCTGCTCTTGAAATGAATTTAAATCATAGCATATATTTTCCTGGAATAGAAAATCCAATAAAAATTCATCCAAATTTCTTTTTTGTTGTTTGTCAAAATGAGGTAGGAACAATAGGAAGAAATGCTTTACCTTCTAATATTATAAGAAGATTTAAAGAAATTTTTTATCCAGATCAAGATGAAAATGATATAAAAGAAATTTGTAAAGATATATATTATAGCATAGATAAAGGAGAAGAAAAAGCCATCGATGAATCAATAGCTGAAAAATTAGGAGAATTTATGATAAAACTTAATGAAAAAAATTTTAGTGAAATATCGCAATGGTCTTTGAGAGACATTAATAAATTATTTCAGAGAATGATACATCAGCATAATAAGGGATACTACGAAAAAATAACTCCATATCATAATATATTATTTTATACTTTAAGTTCAGTAAATAAAGAGGAGATTCCATATGTAAAAGAACAAGTTATTCAATTGATCCAGGATGTTTTTAAAATTGATATTCGTTTAAGAAACAAGTTAGGAAATAGCTTTAGTTCAAAGGCAGTACTAGATTACTACAAAGGAAAACTTTGTATTAAAAAAGGAGAATGCTATATTTATTTTTTTAAAAAAGATCAATTTATAACTCCTGATAAACAAAATATTGAAGAAAATCCAATAATGAAATTAACATCTTTACTCGAAGATTTATTTCAAATTAGTCTTACTAGTGATAAAGAACCAATTTTATTGATTGGCCCTTCTGGATATAAAACATTTTTGGCTCAAAAATATTTATCAAATGCTAGAACAATAGCTTTAAATCCAGAATCTAATATAGAACAATTATTAGGTGCTTCTGCTTTTTTCTCAAAATCTGAAGTCAAAGATTTTTATTTGAGATTAATCGTATTAATTTGTAGATTAAATAATTATACTGAACTTAACCAAAAGTTAAAAAATGGAGATTTAAAAACTTTAGAAAAAGATATTAATGATATAATTAAAAAGAAAAATGAAAGTGGAAATTTACCAGAATCATTTATGTATGCAATCGAAAATTGCAGAGATAAAATAGTTTCAGAAAAAAAAGAAGAAGATGAATCAAATGCTTTATCTAATATGATTATAGAATTTAGACCAGGACTATTTTTAAATGCTATATTAGGAGGATCTTGTCTTATTTTAAAAAACCTTTCCAATTTACCAACTATTATTTTGGAAAGATTTAATGAATTATTCTCAGGAAAATGTAATATAACTGTAAATGAGGATATTCCTAATACAATAACACCTGAATCAAATAAAGTATTATCTGATTTTAATACAAATTTCAGAGTATTTGGAACATGTCCTCCAGGAGCAACTTCTCAACTTTCAGAAGCAGTTATTTCAAGATTTAGTTTAATATATGTTGGAGAATATGCTATTGATGAACAAAAAACAGTACTGCAAAGTTATTGCGATTTAAATAAGTTAAATACAATTACTGATGAAAATATAAATAATATAATAAAATATTCAAAAAGTTTGAATACAAGTTTTTCATGGATTAATTTTACATTATTTCAAATGATTAATTTATTAAAGTTATATCATAATATTAATACAAAATTAAAAAATTCAGGAAAATATCAAACAGAGAAAACAAATTTTATTCTTTCTTTGGTTTTTTATTATTCTGCTAGAGGCCTTTTAGATAATAGGGAAGAAAGCGAATTAAAAAGATTATGTTATATGTTAAATTTAAATGATCCTCCAGAAAAAACATTAAAAAAATTAGATTCACCAATTCAAATTGATGAAGAAAATGGAGTTAAAGGAATTCGTTCTAAAATAACATCATTAATAATTAAATCCCCTCTTACTAAAGATATTGAAAAAGATATAGCTTTCACTTCTCAATTCAATGAAATGCTTGAAATAATACATTTTGGCTTAGCAAATAATGTCCCAGTAATTCTTGAAGGAATGCCTGGACAAGGAAAACAAACTTGTATTAATTATATAAGTGAAATATTAGGGTATGAAGTAGTAAATATAATGATATCTCAATCTACTAAAGTTGAAGATTTATTAGGGAAAAATGTAATAACTAAAGATAAAAATAAAAATATAAAAGTAATTTTAAATGAAACAAAATTATCAAAAGCATTAAAAAATAATTATGAAAATACAAAAGGAAGAGAATTAATATTTGTATTCAACAATTTAAATAATGCAAGCCCTGCCGTTTTAGAATTATTGGCCTCTATCTTTGATAAAAATCAACAAAATGTTTTATTATCTGATGGCTCAACAATTCCAAAAAATCCTATTAATATAATTGGTATATTAAAACCCCAAAATGGAGCCAACAGAGATAAATTACCTCCTACTCTTGTTTATTCTTCTTTATATCATATTGTTTTAGAACCAGATGAAGAATCTATAAAGGAAATTATAACTAAAAAATTGGAAAAAGAAGAATTTAAAGGAGATTTCAATCGACTTTATGATAATTACATAAAAGCAAAAAAAATAATTGAGATAAAATATCAAAAAGAAAATTTTTTAAATTTTAATGATATTTCTAAATTTATTGATTTAAGGAAAATATCTTATGGGAAAATAAATGATGTATCAATAATTTTTGCTATGATATTCGTTTATAGATTTACTGAAGAAGAAATTATTAATGATTTAAAACAGGAATTGCAAATACAATCGATTGATATGAAACCTTCTATAATATATGATCAACCTGAGGGAACTTTGATTTATAAAATTGGAGAAAATAATAAAATTCAAATTAAAACATTCTTCAATAGGCCATTAAAAAACGAAGAAAAAATTGAAAGAAATTGTCGTTTTATTTCCTTAACTTCAAATCAAAAAAGTTGTATTTTATTTTTAATATTATGTGCCTTGACAAAAAGAACTTGCCTAATTCAAGGAGAAACTGCTTCAGGGAAATCTCATGTTATAAGAACTTTTGCCTATTTAATGGGAAAAGAATTAAACATATATCAATTAAATTCTGAAAGTAATACTTCTTTATTAACTGGCCAATCTAAATTAAATACTAAAATTACAAAGGAAGAATCTGAAGAATTATCAAATATATTTAAAAATATGGAAAGATTTGAAAAAATTAAAGATAAAATAAATGAAAACTTTATAAAAGAAAAATATGAAGAATGGACAGGACAATCATTTAAAGAATTAATTGATTTAATAAAAGAAAAAGAATTTAAAGCTGACGGAGAAGAAAAAGAAATATTAAAAACATCAAGAAATGAAATAGGAAAAATAATAATTCCAGCCAATAGATTTAATAATGATTATGATTCTACTTTTGTAATATCTATGAAAAAAGGATATTGGGTTCTTTTTGATGGTATGGAAAGTGCTACTCCCCAATTAGCTGAAAAAATATCAATTTTGGGAGGTGAAGAACCTGAATTAGATTTATTTGAAACAGGAAAAAATGATTATTTTTTTACAAGAAAAGAAAATATTCCTAATTCAACGAAAATTCATGATAACTTTCTTTTATTTATTTGTCATAATATTTCTACTCAGAATGATAAATCTTTGGATCCTAGTTTATTAAGTAAATGCATTTGTTTTTGTATGCCACAAGTTGATAGCAAAGAAATTGATAGTGCACAAATTTTATACGGTTCACTAATTCAAAACAATTTAGATAGAAAAATATGTCAATCAAGTGCAACTAGATTATCTTTTGTTCATAAATTTGTAAAAGATAAAGCAAAAATAGAAGAAGATTCTTTTTCTGGAGATTTACAACCAACTGGAAGAACGTTAGTATTTATAGGAAAAGAATTTAAAAAATATTTAGGAAGTAATACTCTTGAAATTTATAAACCTGCATGCCATTCACTTATTTCCTTCTATGCAAATTCTTATAATCCCATAATAAAAGATGAAGAAGGAAAATTAATAATTTCAGAAGAAGAAAGAAATAAAAAAGAATTGGAATTAAAAGATAAATTTGTTGATGAATTAGTTAATAAATTTAAAAATTATGTTCCAGATTTTATTTTAGATGAAATTTCTCAATCAGAAAAATATTTAGATATATTATTAATTTTGAAAAATATTCAAGAATTTGTAATTTCAGACCCTGAAACTAGAAATAAGAATAAGATTGATTTTAATTTTAGTGAATTTGCAGAAATGTGCATAGAAAATATTGAATTAAGAGATATCGAATTAATTATTAAACATATAACTGATACTGTCGAATTATTAGAAAGAATGGAAAATCCAGGAAAAGAAAAAGATTTATTTTATCAATTAAATATATTAAATAATATATTTAATGATATCAATAATAAAAAAAGTCAGGTACCAGACCAGTATATTGGAAGGAAATTAAGTGATAAAGAATTATTGCAAATTGATCAATTAAAAATACCTTTATCAAGATTACATTTATTTGAAGGTTTAGTGAAAAACAAAGAAATATTTTCTGGAAAAGTTAAGTCTCAAGTTTTCGTTAAGGATATATCATCATTTACAAATACTCTTATAGATTTACATAAAACAAAAAATTCATATGCCTTAAAAAAAATGCTTCAAAAATTAAAAGATATTCCTCATTTATTTTCAATTATGGATTTAATTTTTCCTTATATATTTTTTTCAAATACAATCATCAAAAATATAACTTATTTAATGAATTTATTTACAAAATTATATTTATCAAGAATTAATTTCGAAGTCCAAGTAAATGAAACTAAAATTCTTTTCAAACCGTCAAAAGATGAATTCAAAATGATTTGTAAATTCGTAATAGATCCAAATTTTTTAATTAGTATTAATACTGAGATTAGGAAATTAGAAGAAAGTGAAAAAAAGCCTAAATTACTATTTAAATTAAAAAAAGAATTTATTGAAAATCCTAAAATAGATCATATAAAATGGAATTATTATATTTATTTAACTATTTTAGAAATAATAGAAAATAAAAAGGAGGAAAATATAGACCAAAATAAAATCAAAGAAATAATTGAAAAATATGACAAACAACTTTCTTCAGAATTTAAAGATGTCAAAAATGTTTCTTTCAAACCTAAATTAGATAAAAATAATGAATCTTTCAATATTTCAAAATTTTTTTCATATGATGAAAAATCCTCTTTATTTGGAATGGCATGGGGTTGTGCTTTAAATTTTCAATCATCATTTTTAAATTATATAAAATATTTTTGTTATCCAATAGAATACCATTTGATTAATTTAGCAGATATATTAAATCAAATAATACAGCCTAAATATATAGAGACAATTTTAAATTTATGCGAATCTATGAAGGATTTTTGCTCCAAAAATAGTATTTTATGGAAAATTCAAACTCGGAATTTCAAACCTGAATCTTCTGAAGCATCTTTTTATGATATTGAAATAAAGAGAGAAAAAAAATTGCTTGAATCCATATTTAATCAAGAAATTCAATTTAATGAACAAACAAAAATAGCTTGTCTAAATTGTATTAATGAAGCTCAGAAAAAAATAGAAGAATTATTATTGAAAGAAGTTAAAGATGAAAATTTAAAAAAATTGAAGCAAAAATTAAATGAAAATAAAAATAAATTAAATAATGTAAGACTAAAAGATGATAAAATTATTATGGTCAAAAATCAATTAGATGCTTACATAAGTCAATATAATGATTATATGAATAAATCATTAACTGAGGAAATTCTAAATGATATTACAAATAAAGTTAATCATTTTATAACGCTATCAAACGAAATTAATTCAAATAAAGCAGATAATTCAATAGATTGGCCAGATTGTTTAGTTAAACCAACTATTGTTAATGAAACAGATAATATAAAAAATTTAGATATTTTAATTTGGTATTCAAAAATTGTGAAAGAAATAAAACTCATTGAAGACAAATCAGATAATTTACTTAAATGTGTTATGAGATTAAATGAAAATCAGGAAATTTTGCCAATTATAAATCTTTTAATTAATATTCAAAGCTTTACCCAACTAAATAGGAGAATTATCTATGGAACTCTTAATGCTTATTTCATCTATAAATTATATAAACAAGAAAATACTTCATTTTTATGGGATATAGATAAATATATAAATTCTTTTAAATATAGAAAAGAAATTGATGATTCATATTTTATTTATAAAGTAGATAATTATTTGAAATCTCTGGAAGATAAATTTAAGATATATATTCCTAAATTTAAGAAATCTGATTTTCTTTTTCTCTTTATTAATGTTATAAAAATTGATAATATTGGACATAGAGATTATAAATTAGGTCCTTTACTTTCTGAATTTAATTGTTTTCAAGTATGTGAAGGATTAATTCCTATGATTGATAAATTATTAGAAGAAGGTAATTGTAAATCATGTGTAAAAATATTAGATGATATTTCAAATGTAATTTATATGAATTATTTAAAATCAGATGAAAAACCTGAAGAATTGAAAGATCATGAATCAATTATTAAATCATTAAATAATGTAGAATTAGAATGCACTAAAAAAATAAAAGAATTAAAAGAGTTGCAAATAGATAAATCATTAGATATATATAGCCAAGAAAAAAAAATTAGAGCATCTAAAATAATTTTAAGTATAATAGACTTAGCAGAAACGATGGATAAAAAATTTCCTGAATATAATTTAAAATTTGATGATGTCAATTATCAAATGGATAATGAATTAATAAAAAAATATCCAACTTTATTTTATTTTTTTAATAAAAATATATTGACTTACCAACAAATAAAAGATAATTTTAAAGTTAAAGACGAAGAAAAATTAGATTATGGCGATTATGACCCTAAATATCCTAGTGAATTTAATCAATCTTTTTATTTTTGGATTTTTGCTTTAAGAATTTTAAGTTCTATTAATTGCATTTATTTAGATCATTATAATGAACACTTCATAGATTTTATTTCAAATGAAGTTAAAAAATTAATTAAAGAAAAACTGAGAAATAATTCCAATTTTGGAACAAAATGGATAAATGCTTTATTAGAAAATATAGATCCTCAATATGAAGACAATAATATAATCTCTATATATAAATATATAAAAAAAATTATAGGATACTCTTCAAATGTGAAGTCAGAATTCAAAAATAATGCTTTTTCATTGCTTAAAAAAGTTCTTGTAGAAATTTTCAAATTAGTTTTTAATGATTCATTAAATGATTTTCTTAATAAAGGATTTTCTAATCCAAGTAATTTAGCTAAATTTTTCATAGATCCTGATTCTGAGTTAAAAAAAGAAATTGAAAATGAAGTAAATGAAAAATATAAAAAAGTTATTGAAAGTGATTTATACGTTAAAGAATTAAAACCATTTTATGATTCTACGATTGCCAATTTTTCTATATATAAAAAGGATATTGAAGATGAAGCAATAAAAGAAAAAAATTTTACAGAAAACAATTTTATTGAAGACAAAAAAAAAGAAAAAATTAAAATAATAGAAGATAAAAAAAGCAAAATGAATGAATTAATACAAAAATATAAAGAATTATATAAAGAATTATATGATAAAATTGAAAATTCATTAATCGTAAAAATTAATGAAATATTAAGAAAAGGTTATGAAAATACTTCTATTGATGAATTGATTTGCAAAAATAAAAAAATTCTAGAAGATTTTATAAATTTAAATGAATTAATTGAAAAAGAAACTAATAATGAAAATAAAACTAAAATTTTAGAATTAAAAACAAATTTTCAGAAATACAATGAAGAATTACTTATAATTAAAAAATATAAAAAATATAAATCTATCAAAAAAGAATTAGACGAAAAAAAAATAGATTATAATTTAGGAATTAATGATTTTCAAAATATTGAAAATAATATTCAAGGAAATATTAATTTATTATCTGGATATACATTTGATGAAGATGAGAAAGAAATACCATTGAAGCTTATAAAATTTAAAGAATTATTGAATAAAATAGGAGATATTAAAATAATTTATCATAATTATAATTGCGATTTAGAATTAAAAAAATATGATGATGAAATAGAAAAAATAAATAATAAAATAAATTTAACAAATTCAGAAATAAATAAGATTAATAAAACAATTAATGACATTAATAAAGATAAAGAAGATAATAAACTAAAATTTGAAGTTTCAAATCAAAAAAATAATGAGCTTAAAAAATTTTTGGATAATTTAGAAGAAGTAATAAATAATGATGAAAATAATATTAATTTATTAAAAAAAGAACAAAATGATATATTAAATTTAAAAAAAGAAAATGAAATAAAAATTCGAGAAATTAATTCTCACATTAATATAAGAAAACAAGAAAATATTAATTTATATTATGAAAAGGAATTAACAACTGATTTTATTGAGGAATGTGATCAAAAAATATATCAAAATAATTTAGAGATAAATGAATATCAAAAAGAAGAAGCAAATCTTAAAATAACAATGGATTGCAAAGAAAAAAGACTAAATGAAATTAAAGCTTGGTTATTAGAAACTGAAGCAAAAATATCAGATTTTAATAAAACGAATAATGAAGTTAATCAAAATGAAAATGAAATAAAAAATTTATCAAAAGCAATTGAATTAAATGATATAAAATTAGCAGAATTAAATAATCAATTAAAAGAATTAGAAAAGGAAATATCACAATTGGAAAATAATTCAAAAATTAAAAAAGATCTTTCTTTAATAGAAAAATCTAAAAAGAAAGAAATTGATATAAATAAAACTTGCATGAAAGATAAAGAAATTAGCAAAAAGGAAATTGAAAATGAATTAAAGGATATTATTAAGGAATTGAATTCTAATATAATTGATTTAAAAAAAAAATTAAGTTTAAAAAAATTACCTCAATATATAAAAGAAGAATTTAATAAATCTCCTTATCTTCTAAGTATTAAAACAAAAATAAGATTTTTACTAGAAGAAGAATATAAATCTTTCTCAAATATTTATCAAAAAATAAATAATATTTATAATGAAATGCTGAATATATTTACAAATGAATCATTTCAAATATTATTTTCACAGGAAAATAATAAAATATCATGCATTTCTTATAATTTTCCTGAGGTAATTAATAAAAGAGGGGTTCTAATTTATGATATCTTTAATAATTTTATTAATATAGATTATGATCCTAAAAGTTCACAAAATATTTTTTTAAATGCCAAATATTATAATAACAAATCTAAAATTGGATTTAAATATACAGTAGGAAAAGGCAAAAAAAAAGGATATAAAGTAGATTTTAATATAAGTCCTGAAATTAATAATATTGAATTTAATAAAATTAACGATTTAAATATAGATATAGCAATAGAAAAGGCATTACAAGAAATTATGGAATATGATTATAAAAAAGATTGTCCTAATCTTCAATTTGGAATTGGAGAAAATCTTAAAAATGAAGCAGAATTTTTCCAAATGATAGATGAATATCTTGATAAAATAAAGCAATTAGAATTAATATTTAGTGCTTTTGATCAAGATAAGATAAATAATTCTTTAGAGGGAATAAAAAATATAGTCGATAATATACAGAATATAACTGATAATTTATATTCTAAGACTGATGAGCTTAACATTTATTTCAAAGTAGAATTTACTAATACAATTTATAAATGCCGTGGAACACAAGAAAAAATAGATGATTTAGCCGATAAAGTTTCACAATTAAAAGAATATATTAATAAATTACTTGATTTAATTAATTCCTACAATTTAATTTCAAAAGTAAATAAATTAAAAGAAATTAAAGAAGGATATCAATTTTTTAATAAAAAATTGAGATTATTTTTACCGGAAAATAAACCTTCAAATAAAGTAGTTAATTTAGGTGATCTTAATGAAAATTCAGATTTATTAAAGCTTCCAATTATAAGTATAGTAAATAAAGCAATTAGCTGTTCTTATCCTAAACTTAACAGAAATTTTGGCCCCTATATATCTTCTTTATATCAAGAGCCAATTATTATTAATTTTACTTCATTAGTAAAAAGTTTAGGAATGAATATAAAAAATATAGAAGAGCAATATAAACCTTATTTAAGAACTTATGTGAACAATTCTAGCGGATTAGCTCAATTAAAAATAACATTACCAAAATTAAAAAATAAAAATCAGGACAAAGAAAATTTTAATATTAAATGCCAAATTGAATTTACTTCTCAAGAAGTTTCTGGAAATTGTTTACTTAATTGTGAATTTAATATAGAAATAATACGTTTTCAAATTATAACTTATTGTCAAGAATATAAATTAACTAAGCTTGATAGTAAAAAGGGAGATAAAAATAATGAAATCAATAAAGAGAACAATGAAAATTATATATTATGTGTAACTAATATTTTAGCAGGAAGTTCGATTAATTTATTTTTCAAAAATTATAATATTGATAAAGAACTAAATTTTACCTATAAAATTGAATCTTTAGAAAATAATACTTCAGAAAGGCCAGAAATTAAAAAATCTGAAGATCATTTAGAATTAATTTTAGGAAAAGACGATGATAATTTAATAAAAAGACTTAATTGTCAATTATTAATTAATTTTAATAATGATTTTAATTTTAATTCAAAAATTAATATAGATTGCTATTTGATACCTTTCGAATTTCAATTTCAAATTTATGATTATAATAATAAAACTTATAATACTAGTATGGATCTTTATATAAAAGGATATCAATTAGATTATGCTGAAAATGAAAATGATAATTCAAAAATAATTAATAAAATCAGACCAAATAAATTCCCTTTACATTTTAGAGTTATTTTTCCTAATTATTCATATAAAGGAAACGTTGAATTTTCAACATCAGAAAGTAAATATATTAGAATTGAGAATAATACTGTCCCTAAGGATTTCGAAGGCAATTTTACTTTTGATTTAGATTTATATATTAATGATGATATAATCAAAATCAATAAAAAAACTGAAAGTAAAACATTTTGTGAATCCAAATTTATTCTAAAATTAAAACTAATGAATAAAATTTGTGAGATTAATATTTATTTAAAACAATATGAAAAATTTATTAAAGAAGGAAAATATATAGTTGAAAATATAAATAAATTTAATTTAGAAAAATGTTCTCTAGAAGATGGAAAAGAAAAATGGGAACAAGTAATATTAAATAATAATGAAAAGTATAATAATAAAGATAAGTCAGATTTAAATTCCACTCATATTTCTATGTATGGAATTGAATCATCATTTGACTTAAATTATAAAAGTGAAGATAAACAAAAAAATAATTTTTATTTATTATCTTCATCTGAAAATAAATTATTATCAATGATATATAATAAAGAAAGATGGTTTGATAAAATCAAAAAAATATTTTTTACAAATTACATAACTTATAGTTTTCCAATTTTAAATAATTCTAAATATTCTTATGATATTACAAATATTGGAATAATTGGATATATTGGGACAACAAAAGAATTATGGTATCCAGCATTTTATCAATATGATGATAAAATAAATGAAATTATCCAAAACAAAGAAAAAAAAGAATATAAGGATATTTTGGAAAAAATAGTTCAAACTTATAAAAATCAAGAAAAATCAAAGATTGGAAATTATTCATTATTTGCTTATAAAATATCAGAAATAGGCTTAATTGGGAAAATTGAAGATAAAAAACAATTTTTAAAAACCTTATTAGAGAAAATTAAAGAAAATCTAATTGAAAAAGAAATAACAGAGAAAATTTTAAAAATTATTAATGATTTGAGCTATGAAAAAATAGATGAAAATTCTATTAATAAAGCTTTTGTTGAAACTATTAATTTATTATATATTAATTTCAAAAAAAGATTCAATTTAATTAAAAGTTATGATTTTCAAATAGTATTAAGCTGCTTAAACAAAGAAAAAATAAATGAAAAATCAAATGAAATGTTAAAAAAATATTTTATGTATGATAAATCAAAAGCTTTGGATAAAGTAAATGAATATTTTAAGACTATTAATGAAAAAATTAAAGAGTCAGAAAAAATGTTTAAATCACTTCCAAAAAAACAAAATAAAGCAATAATTTACAAAGAAGGAAATGAATCCTTAGTATCAGATAAAACAAATCCAAATTATTCATCATCAGAATCGTCTTCAAATCAAGGGCAAGATTTATCAGAAATTAGTATTTTAAAAACAGAAATAATTCCAGATGTTATATACCCAAACGAATGGTCTATTTTATCTCTAAATGATTTTTTTATAAAAAGTATTAAAATAGTAAGGGAATTACCATTATATGCTATAAGTTCAAAAATAGATAAAAATCTTAATAATTTACAACAAACTGAAAAATTATATATAAAATTATTAGATTTATTTGAAAATACTCCTGAAGTAGATGATTCTTATATAGGTGAATTAGTTTTGGCATTTAATGATCAATTTACTAAAATGACAAATAATTTAGTAAATTCTAATATATTTTTTAAAGAAGGAATTCTTCCAAAAAAGTTAAAAATTTATCCAAATAAATTAGGAGACAATAATAAGCAATATATTATTTATCCAAAAGAATTAAGTATTAATGAATTAAATGAAAAGCAATGGGAAACTATAGTTAAAGACGTTAATACCAAAGGTAACAAAAAAGATGTTAGTAGATCTCTTTCAATCAATACGTATATTTCTGATGATAATATAAAGGGGGTTCAAGATGATTTATTAAAGCTTAGGGAAAAAATGAAAAGAGAAGAAGAAGAAAGAAAAAAAAGAATGGAACAAAATATTTTAGAAAAAAAATCATTAAAAAGGGAAGAAAGTAAAACTTTTCCTCAACAAGAAGAAAAGAAGCAAGAAAAAGAAGAAGAAAAACAAAAAACAAGTAAAAAAGAAGACTTAATTGAATATAAGATATCAACTCAAAATAATAATAATACTTCCAATATTGAAACTGATAAAAAAGTAATGGCCGAAAATACAGATACTACAGTAAAAAAGAAAAGCATTAATATAGATGTTTCTAAATTTAATTTCAACGAAGA
Source organism: Enoploplastron triloricatum (assembly GCA_023783335.1). Classification (NCBI taxonomy): domain Eukaryota; phylum Ciliophora; class Litostomatea; order Entodiniomorphida; family Ophryoscolecidae; genus Enoploplastron; species Enoploplastron triloricatum. The sequence continues at coordinate 4,030 of JAJNAB010000004.1, read as the reverse complement.
AATAATATTAAAATTGGTTATAGACAGAATGAAGGAAACAGAAGACAGAATAAGCAGTAATAAAGCTTTGCCAGAATTAGGAATAAAAAAAGATTTAAAGGGTCAACCTGATTATAGAAATGAAAAACCTACATCATATAATTTCAATGTTATTTTTTTATATGAAAGAGGTATGTCTTTAGCTAATAAAATTATAAAAAATTTATCTGAAAAAATAATTCCATTTTCCCATTTATCAGTTAATTTATTAATAGATTGTAGTGGATTTATAAGTATAGAAAACAAATTGAAACAATTTATTATTATTTGTGGCATAGTAAATGCTTTAAATATAGTTAATGTTTCTTATGCAATAAGTATAGTAGGAGATAGCCAATTTGAATGTACTTTAAAGCCTTTTGATAGGGAACATTCAATGGAATATTTGCAAAAAATTTTAGATTGTCTTTTCATAAAAAGATTTATTGGAAAAAATGCTAATGCCATTCAATATGCAATTAAATTTACAAATGCAAATTCTACTTATAGAGTTATACTTATGTTTAGTGATGGATTAGATGAAGATATTTTATTAGTAGATTCATGGAAAGATAAATTATTTAATAATCCTAATTTTTCTTTTGGCTTTTTCTTCATTAATTCTGAAAATATATGCAATAAACATTCTGAAGATTTAGATTATTTAAAAATTAAATGGGATGAATTTGAAAAAAAAATAAAAAATTCAGGAATTAATATAGAATTAAAATATTATAAAAGTACTTTTGAAGATTCAAATAAATTATATGATGATATTGCATATATTATATCAAATTTATTAGAAAGGCCTGTAGATGAAAACAAAATACCGAATAAAGATGACTCAGAATTCGCCCCTCCAACTTTTGATATAAATCATGAAGAAAACTTAGATAGTATTTTACTATTTAATGAGGAATTAAAAAAGAGTTATGAAAATATGCCACATATATTTTTAAAAAAAACAGAAGTTTTAAAAAATGTAACAAATAAAATAAATAAATTAAATGTTAATGCATATAAAAATAAATTATCAAAAATTGTAAAATATGAAATTAAAGATGATAAAATTAAATCAGATATTCATTCATTTTCAAAAAAATTTTTAGAAAATAGATCTAAATTAAATAAAGCCAAAATAGAGGCAATATTTAAACCTAATAAGCCTTCACAAAAAGTATTATCTACAACAGGGACAGAATTTGATATTCCAGCTCTTATTATGAATTTAATTAATCCATCTCCAGATCCCATGATTTATTTAGAAGAGAAGGGTGGAATGATTAGAAATTATAGTGTTTCTTTGATTTTAGATACTTCATATTCTTGTTTTAATCCTTTATGTATATCTTTCTCTTTACAAATTTTAAGATTAATGCTAAGTACTTTAAATTCTATAGATTTACCATGTTTTGACTTTATTTTATCACGACAAACTAATCCAGAAATTTTATGCTCAAATTTAAGCTCAGTTAGAGCAATTAATTCAAAATCAACTTTATGGGAAAGTTTATTATCTATTTTAGCACATCCGTGCTCAAAAAGTGATTTAGCCTCTGCAATTGAATCAGCATTTGACTTAAAAAGGATGAGATCTTCTGAATATACTAGTTTTTTATTTGTTTTAACTGATGGATTATATCAAGAAAATGAGTATAAAAGAATATTAAGAGCAGTTAGTAATTGTGTTAAAATTGGATTAAATGTATTTGGAATTGGTATTGGAATTTATCCTATAAGAATTGAAAATTTATTCCCTAAAATTATATATTGTCATAATCCTTATAATATAAATAAAGCCATTGCTAACTTTTTTGGTGAATCAATTTCTGGGGTAAAAAATTCAATGAAATTTATAGAAAGAGGAGAAGGAAATCATACACTCATAATAAATAATACAATATCAGATATTATTAATAATTCTACAAATATGAATTTTAAAAGTTTATATAATAAATTAAATGAAGTAATTATAGAAACAGATGCATTCTTATTAATTTCTAATCAAGAAGATGATATGACTGATAAAGATGGAAATATAAAATCAAATCCTACAGGAGAAGGAAAAGAATTATTGAAAAAAAATGCTTTAAAAGGGCATAAAATATTAATAGTAATGTTATGGTCTAAAACTTTAAATCCAGATGAAAATCAATGTGTTCATAAAGATTATCTTACAAAAGTTAGTCCAGAAAGTAAAGCTTGTCTAAAAGAAGCATTAGATTTTTTAGGTATTATTATAGAAGTTGTTGAAAATTATAGAGATGCCATTACAAAATTAACAAGTAAAAATGAAAATGGAAAATGTCCTTATTATGCTTGCTGGATAATTAATGGCCCTCCTTATGAAGATTTACCAGATGGCTCAAAAGAAGGATTTTTATTAGGGCAATTTTTAGAAGTTTTAAAATTATTTTGGGAAGCAGGAGGAGCATTAGTTTTTCTTGCAGAAGGATGGAAATTACAATATCAAACAAATGAATTTTTAAAAATGTTGGAATTTGACGGAAAAAAAATTGATTTTTATTTAGTGGGAGATGATGAAGAAAAAAATACTAAAGAACATGTTGGAGGAAAATTTTTAACTGGGGATCCGACTGGTGAACTAAAAAAAAAACAACAATTCACAAAAAAAATAGAAGAATCTGGTGGAATCCAGAGATTAAAATTACATCATAATTTATTTAATCTTTTTGAGGGAGATACTATTTGTTATGCTAGTACTGATGATTATAAAAAATTATTACCATTTCATCCGTTTTCGAGAGATAGTGAAAATGGTATAAGTTCTTTATTTTATTTATCTGATAAAACGAGAGGAGATATATTTATAGATTGTGGTTTCACTAAATTATTTATTAATATGGAAGAAGATCAGGCTTTTAGATATTTCCAAAATATTGCATCTTGGAGTGCAAGAACAGAAATGCATATGTTTTATGATAAAATGGATGCTAAGGAATGGAGACCTGAATGTATTAATTATACAATTGATATAAATAAAAGATGGACTAATTTCAAACAAAAACCAATTACTAAAAAAATTGATCCAAAAAAATTTAAAACTTTATTTGCTTTTGATAATTCTGGTAGTATCAGTGGTAATTCAGTATATTTTAATGAAGTAAATAGAACAGTCAATGAATTTTATAAAAATGGTGATAAATTTTATCTATGGGGTAGCAATTATAAAGAAAAAACAAAGCAAGAAATAGATCAATGGATACAAGCTAAGTATGGGCCAGAGGGAACAGATCCAAGTTTAATTGCAGAACTTGCTAATGTTTGCAAAACTCATAGAGAGCATTTAATTATTGTTACAGATGGACAAGTTGGTGAAAATAGTATTAGAAAAAGTGATAGTTTAATGAATCAATATAATATTAAATTTCAATATGTTTCAGTATATGTAATAGGTACAGGAGGAAATCTTTCAGTAGGTGCACCATTCTGTAGAGGATGCCCAAATAGAACTATTCATGTTTTAAATGAAAATCAGAGAATAGATGGGCCTTCATTATCTTTAGATGAAATAGCTACTTTTAATAATATTCAAAAAATTAATTCTATTTCAGAATTCGATAGTAAATATGATAAATTAGAATCAGTTATAAAAGCAAAGATGCTAGGAACAAATGGAGATAACGATTTGAAAAATAAATTAATAGAAGTTAAAAATAGAATTATAAATAGCTTAAGTGGTGACAAAAAAAAAGAATTTGAACAAAAGTGGAATAAATTATTTGAAATGGCTAATAAGGGAGTTCATGATTTTAAAATAGGAACAGCTGGCATAAAAAAATAAATATAAAAAAATAATTGTTAATTAAAAAATATTAAAAAAATTATATTAAAAATTCATTCATAATTAAATTCAAAATATATTAATAATTTCTTTAATAATTTAAATATATTAATTAATAAATTAATAATAATTAATAAATAATTAAAATATTTTAATAAATAATTAAATTTTATTTTTTATAATGGGGATTGGGGATTGGGGATTGGG
>JAJNAB010000003.1:0-21257 GCA_023783335.1 Enoploplastron triloricatum | reverse complement strand
CCCAATCCCCAATCCCCAATCCCCAATCCCCAGGTTCTATCTATGATAAAAAAAATATTTAAAAAATAATTTATTATAGTTGAATAATTAATAATTGATTAATCTTTTTATTTGAGATAAAGAATAAATTTAATTATTTATTTTATGCCGCAATTTCTACATTAACATCACGTAATTGTCCATTAGCCATTCTAAACAAATTATTAAATTTTGCATCGAAATCATTTTGCTCATTGCCTGCATCTTTAATCCTAGATTTTAAATTATTTAGCTTATTTTTCATATCAGAATCAGCATTTCTACCTAAACATTTAGCTCTAATAGAATTAAATAAGTTTTGATATTTGGATTTGAAACTGCTCCAATTGTCTATTGATTCTATTTGATCTAATGCCTTTTGATCCTCCCTTGATAAAGATGCCTTTTCCTTTTTATTTCCATTATCATCTATTATATAGGTTATACCTGGACATCCTCTAGAAAAAGGACAACCTACAGATTCATTTCCTCTCCTTCCTATAATAAAAGTAGAAACATAACTATATTGAAGCATATATTCTTGAACTTTTTTATCACTTTCATCAATATATTTTGTACTAACCTGTCCATCAGTAACAATTATTAGATGTTCAAAATTCTCATATTTTGTTTCTTTTCCTATTTCTGCTATTAAATAACTATATGTTCCACCAAAACCTTTTTTATCAGCAATAAAACTATCCATTTCGGATTCAGTTTTATAAACGTATTTATCATCCCAGATATAGAATTTATCACCTCTTGAACTTTTATAATATTTATCTCTTAAATCCTTTAATTCACTAAAGTAAATATCATTGCGGCTAATTGAGAATGAACAATCAACGGCAAATAATGTTTTCATATTTTCTATTTTTTTAGTCCTTTCTTTAAAACCATTCCATTTATCATCCCATTGAATGTTTATATCAATTGCTTTTGGTCTAAATTCGCTTCCATCTTTGCAGTTATCTTTTTGTTGATGTTTTTCAGGAGCACCCAACCATGAAACTATATTTTGAATATATCTTGGAGTTCCTTTTGTTCCCATTTCTAGGAAGAATTTAGTATAAGAACAATCTACTACAATGTCTCCTTTATCATCATTAGAAGAATAAAATACTGAATTGAATCCTCCATCTGAATCTTTTGAAAATGGAACAAATGGAGCTAAATCTTTGGGATCAGTAATCATTTTTAATTCCTCATTTTTACCATAATATAATAAATTATCATCATTAGGCTTTTCTACAAAATAAGAAATTGTTTTTCCTTCATAAATTTCAGTTAAACTATGAGAAATGCTAACTCTAGCAAAATTATCAATCATTTGTATTTTTCTATTGAAAGTGCCATTATGAAGCAAATTTCCTGTATCATCTCCTTTCATAGTTTTTTCTCCTGGATGATTTCCTGCTACTCTAAATTTGGAATTAGGGAATAATTTTTCAATTAAAACATTAATTTGATAATTAAATGGGGCATTATCAGCAAAAAGTCCTAATCCACCTCCATTTTCCCAAAATTGTTTTATTACATTAATAAATTGTCCAAATAAATAGGGATTATCATTACTATTGGGTAATTCTGCATAGGGTTCTCCACTCATTATAATACAGGCATAATAATCACAAAAACCTTTTTTATAACTTCCTGGCTTAATTAATCTCCTAATTGCTTCTTCATAATTAGTTACAACTTCTGCCTTTATACCAGTAAAATCTATTGATGATTGAATACAATCTGAATCATCTATTTTTTGTTCAATATACTTATGTGATAATCTCTTATTTTCTTTTTCGTTCATTTCACATGAATAAGGCATTACTATTAATAATTTCTGACCTTTAAAGAAATTTTCTTCATACATTCCATATTTATGAACAGAAAATTTACCATCTCCTATTAATTCTTCTTCTTTTGCATTAGGAGGTATTTCCGTTAGATAATAATCATATCCACTTAATTCTATAGGAATATTCATTAATTCATTCTTTAATTGTTTATATTTTGGATTTTTTTGAGAATCTTCGATATCTGATTCTTCAAAACTAATTTTGAGACATGAACGATTAATTTTCATTGATGTATTATTCAATGAAGTTCCTGAGAAACATGAAGCTATTCCTTGAATTAATTTATCTGGATTTAAGGAATATATTACACTTGGAAATAGTTTTTCTATTCCGTAAGGAGAAAGGCCTACACCTATTCCAAAAATATTTAAACCTTTAGCAATGCAAAATAATACATTTTTAATAATTCTATTGGTTTCAGATAAAGAAAAAAGCCCATCAGTGACTACAAATAAGAAATCAGGATGTTCACTTTTTCTTGAAATATGAAGATTATATGCGACTCTTATAGCAGATGCTAAATCAACATTTTTATAATTCTTATAATTAAGAAGATCAAATAAAATAGGCCATATTTGTGATTTATCAGAAAGAATATCTATTGAATTTTGTTCTGAACATATAATATATGGATTCGGATTTCCTGTAATTATTAAATCAAAACAAGGTAAATCAATTGACCCTAAAGAACTTAATAGCATTTGTATTGTATTCCATGTATGTAGATTAGATAAAGGACTAAAACATGATATTGAAGAATCTATTATAACTGTAACACCATAATTTTTGATAAAACCATCTCCTAATTCCCTATATATTCTTGGATTTGGAGTAGGATTAAGAAAATATTTTATTAGTTCATTGACATCAATATGGGTACCTACATCGGTTAGTATTGTTTGAGTTGGTAAATTTGGTTTAAATATAACTTCAAGAAGAGATAAATTTATATTCTCTTTTTTTATTTTAAATGATCTAACAAATTGTCTAAATATTGTTTTTGTTTTATCATTAATTTGATTTTTAACTTTTATAATCGAACCAATATTTTTTGATATATCTTGATATTCTTCTTTTTCTAGTTTTGGTACTGCTTCTTGTAATGAGGGTAATTTTATTTTTTTAATATATGGTTCTTCATTTATTTTTTTAAGGGGATTTTCTGAATCTAATATAATTTTTTCAAATTTTGGAAGGATATTATCTTTTAATTCTTGACCTTCAATGTTTTGTATTTGTATTGTATTTATATTAAATAAAGCCTTTTCAGTTTTATTATCATTATCTTTATCTTTATATCTTCTTAGAACATTTAATATTTGTTTAACATATTCCCTTACATTTTCTTCATTTATATCATATTTATCTTTATTTTTAGTATATAATTTTTCTTCAGTCATTTCTATTAATTCAACGGGCAATTTTTCTGATTTACAATTTTTACCAAATTTATCCCAAAATTGAGTTAAATAATCAGATTGTTCTTTTTTTATAGATTTAGGTTTTGAAAAAATAAAAGCAAAAGAATGATTAGGGTTAACAAATATGTTTTCTTTCCATTGATCAAATAAAGCAAATTCTTCATCAAGTCCATTTGTAAACATATAGAATACTCTATGTGAATTTTTATCCAAACTTTTAAATTTATCTATTGCTGTTTTTATACATGAAGCTATATTTGTATTACATCTTTTTATAAAAATACAATCCAAAGCTTTTTGGAGATTTTCTATTGAATGTTCTTCATTTAATTCTTTTAAAACGACTTTAAAACCACTATCTCCTACAACTGAAATTAAATATGGAATTTCCAAAGAATATAAAGTAGTAGTTAAAGCACATACTTGTAACATTACAAAAAATTTTTCGGTATCTCCAATAGTCCTAGCACAGTCTAATAAAATATTTACTTCTAAATTTTTATATGGAATTTCTTCTGTTAAATTTAATTTAGAAATTGCCAAAAATATACTATTGGATAAAAAATCACTGCTTTCTAATAATTTATTTATATTTGCATTTTCATCTATTGTAATGGATTCTTTTAAAAATTCTTTTAATTTGTCTGAATAAAATAGTTTATCTAATTTACCTTCACGTTCTGTAATATCATATATTTTTAATATTTTTTTATTTATATTTTTCATTTTATCAATAGCTCGGTTTATTTCTTTTTCTATATCGAACTTCTGTCCCTCAAAATCTTTGCCAGCTATTGCTTCTTTTTTATCTTTCTCTTTTTTTTTAACAAATCCTATCTTATTGTCAGGTTTTTTTAAAAAATCAATTATTTTTGAATTATCCATAGGTTCTTCTAATGCTTTATAGGCTTTTTTGATTTCTGGATTAATCTCTGCTTTAGATTGAGTAATATTTTGACTAGCACTATTTATTTTTTCAGGATTGGAAGAAGGAGTATTTTTTGGAATTACTTTACTATCTCTTTTTTCTAAAGCTTCGTACTCTGAACTAAAATTCATTTCTTGTGATTCTTGTATTGATTTAATTCCAATGTTTCTATATATTAATCCTCCTGCAAGAAGATTATTTGTGGTTGAATAATGATGCTCATCTAATCCAACTTTAAAATTATTTGCTCTTATTTGAGGTTCATCTTTTTCTGGTAATTGAATATAATCTTGAATTTTATTATTATCATTACTCTCTAATTGTTTTATTAATTCCATTATATCTGCATCTTTCGTAAAATCAACTCCTGATTTTTGAAGTTTGGAAATCATGATTTTAAAAGATTTTTGATATTCTTCAGTTCTTGGAGAAATGAAAGAAAAATTATGATTTTTTAAAATTTCATATAAATTGAATAAATTTGATATAATATCTCTTGATTTATTTAACTGCTCTTCCTCTTTATTATCATAAGAATATCTTATAAAGGCTGGTAGCATTTGAGTTTTTAAAATACAACTTCCTAAATATTCCATTAATGAATTTATTGAATATTTTTCTGGCTGTATAATATCTTCCATTTCAATTTTGTCAATTGAACTAACTTTATTATTTGTGTCTGAAAGAAAATTAAATGATTCAATTTGTTTTGTATTAATATTAACTTTTTGAACATTTTTATCTTTTAATAAAAATTTATCAGCTATTATAGAATCAATTTTCTTATTATTATCTTTTTCTATTTCTTTTTTTCTTTCTTCTTCTATTTCCTCTGTAATTGCTCTAATATTTTGAGATAATTTTTCTATTGAATCAATTCTTGTTTGTCTATTTTTAGGTTCATACAAATAATATTTTTTTTCCATATCTTCAACTTTTTCATTTAATTTCTTTTGAAATTCATCCCTTTTGCTTTTGAAAATCCCATGAATTTTTTTTATCAAATTATATTTGTTCAAATTAGATTGAGCCGAATCTTGAGTATAAAGATTATTTAGAATGCAATCTATTTCTTTTTTTATCTGATTTTTTATTGAATCTGGGAAATTGTCTTTAATTGATTTAAGAGTTTCTTCTGGTTTTTTCCATATTAAATAGGCAAAAAAAGAAAAGTTTATTGATTGTTTTTCGCTAATATTTTTTAATTGTTCAAATCTTTTTAAAGTATCTAAAACATAATTTTCATAATTTTCTTTCATCTTTTGTAAAATTTTATTCAAATTCTCGCTTATTTTTTCATTTTCTTTTTCAGATAATTCTTTTTCTAAATTATTATAAGTTTCATTATAATAATTTTTTAAATAACACAAAAAATCAGATGAATTATACATTACTTCATTTGAAGATACAACAAAAGTTTTATATTTTTTTAGAAGAGATTCATCATTGTCATGCACAAAAAATAATTGATCCTCTTTTTCATCTTCACTTATAAGAGGATACCATTCATTTTCACACATTCCTAAAAGTGGATAATAATAATTTTTAGACCAAAAAGATCCTGAATGATCATAGTAATTTTCATTGCAATTATTATCTAAAACAATTTTACCTTGTTCAGAAATACAATACCTTTCCTCATAAGTTTGGAAATTCCAAATTCCAAATGGGCATACATAGATTCCATTATTTTTCAAAGAAGTTTTATCTTTAATTTGATCCCATCTATAAGTTTTTTCAAAACTATTATAATTATACTTAAATATATCTATTTCTTTTAAATTTATGTCATTTATATTAGAATTAAAATTTTTATTTTCAATTTCTATTTCTTGAGGAATATCTTCAATTATACAAATAATCTTACCAATATTTTTACTTATGAATTCTTTTGCATCTATTTTAATTTTGCAAGTAAATTCAGTTTTTTCATTATTAACTTCTATTTCTTTTTGATTTTCAAAATTGATATTTTTATTATTTAATGAATCTGTTTTTATTATTGCTTTCAATTTTTTTTTATAGGGAAAACTAATTAATAAATGTAAATCTATTTCAAAATTATCACTAGATAAAGATTTTATGGAAAATTTGTCAGTAGTAGAAGATGTAGGAATTATAAGTTCTAATTTATTTGAAATGAAGTTATGACTTAAAAAATCATATATTTGAAAAGTATATTTTTTAGGCATAATAACACTATCTATTATTATTGGTATTTTATAATTTTGGCTTATATAACATTCAATTTTACAATTAATTCTTTTTACTTCATCATTTTTAATTTCAGGCACATTTACAACCACATTATTTTCTATTTCAATTTCTTCTTTTTCTTCTGTTGGAGTTCCAAATGGATGACCTATATTATTAATTTTTCTTCTTTTTTCTTCTTTATATAACACAGTTGGTTCTTTAGATGTATTTCCTTCTAAAGATTCAATTCTTGTTTTTATATCATTATTATAACCTTTGATATAATTTTGAATTGTGAAACTTAATTTTTCTTCTGAAAATAATTGATATGTTTTTAAATAAAAATTTTCATTTACATATTCTAATTGATAATTCTTGCATGATAATAATAATTCAATTGGAACAGTTAATATTTTCATTTCAATTTCTATTTCACAAATGGAGTTTCCTGCACTTAATTTTAAATTATTTTTTATTATTTGATTTTCTATTCTATCACTTTTCTTAAGTTTAGGTATATATATTTCAATTTGAATCGACTCTTTAGATTGAATAAAATTTTTAACTTTCATATATTTTTGTTCATCCCTCTTAATTTGAGGAATATTTTCATTTATTTCAATTTCCTCAATTTCCTCATTTTCCTCTTCACTTCCTGACTCTCCGGAATCTATTTGTTTATTATTATTTTTATTTTCTTCAATATTAACTTCTTTTTCCTCATTTTCATTATTATTTTCTTCCTTTTTATCTTCATCAGGAAATTCTTCTATCTCTGCTCTAATCTCTTCATCTACCAATGATACTATATTTAATATAATTGGCTTGGAATATAAATCAGGACAAAAAGGTTCTGATTGATAAGTTATTTTTTTATAATTGCATTTTAATACTCCATCTTTTTTACTTACAGTAGGCATTGATAATAAAGGGGAATTAACATTTAAATTTTTAAAATCTATAAAACGATGTTTCTTCTGGGGTAATAATGGCATATTGCAATTATCAATAAAGATATCCTTTAATTCATTTGATAAATCAGATGGAATAGGGCCTATTTTTTTAAATTCATCACAAAGTTTTGTAAAATTATTATTAATAGATAAAAGATCTGTCTCTAATGATGACTTTATTTCTAATATTTTTGTAAAATCGGCATTATTATTTTCTATTTTGAAATAATCTTTCATAAATTTATTAATTTTTTCAAATCTCACTTTTAATTCATTTAGTTTTATATTTTCAAAATTACCCTTTTTTAATGATTCTATATTTTCTTGAATCTCTGAAAATAATTCTTTTAAAGCATTGAATTGCTCAATTATTTCATTAAGGGTTTTTCCTTGAAAATTTACTATTGGAGGTATGATATCTCCTATAAATTCTTTTTTAATTCTTTCAGATAATTCTGCGTTTATGTTTTTTAATTCTTTTAATTTTGTTATTGCTTTTTGTTCAGCATTTTCAAATTTGATATAATCTTCAACTTTCTTATTTTCTTCTTTTTTATTTTTCCTTTTAACTACAGAAAATCGATTTTTAAATTCATCTGAAATTTGGTCAATTATAAAATATAAATACTGATTATTTTTTTTTCCTCGTTGAATTTGTTTGTTTTTATCGTATTTTATATGAATATTGTTTTCATTTTTGAAAGGGATTTTCCAAAAAACAATATTCTCATTATTATTTTCTTCATCTTTTTCTTCTTCTAATAATCCCTTATATTGCTCTATATCTTTTTCAACTTCTTCTAATTCTTTTATCCTATCTGGATGAATTTGAATATCCAATACTATATCATTTTTATCCTGAACATTATCATATTTTGAATTATAAGCTTTCACTTTTGAGTTTATTTCTTTTATTTTTGTTTTAACTTCTTCTTCTTCCTTTTCTTCTTTATATTTATCTTCTACATCTTCTACATTTTCTTTAATTGTTTTAATGTTCTCTGGAATTTCTGAAATCATTTTATCTAAAGTAATTTCTAAATCTTTGTATTTATCATTAATAAATAGGTTTTTATTTTGCTCTGAATAATCTTTTATTATCTTATTTTTTATGAACTCTTTTGGTGAATATATCAATTGTAATATTTTGTTGTTAGAGTTTTTTATATCTTCATATAAAATACTATTTATTGTTCCTTCAAATGATTTATTTAATAATTCTATATAATTGTCATTAAGTATTTTTTGTATTTTTTCTTTTATAATTCCATTTGCATTTAGTCTTTCAAATAAGTATTTAAAAAAATAATAAAATAGACGTATATTAACTATTTCTATTTCATTTCTAACATTATCTAATTTATCTAATATTAAATTAAGCCAAGAATTATCTAATTTATTTCCTTTTCCTTCATTTATTAAATTTTCTACTTTTTCTCTAACATATTTTGATATATCATCATAAAATGGATTATTCTTATTTTCATAATTAATGCAATTGACTGATGACATATTCCTAATTAAAAACACCCAAAAAGGTATATATTTTTCATTTTTTTGAGATGAAAATAAATCAGAAATATCCTTATTATTTAATTTTGAATTAAATAAACTTTTTAGAAGTTGTAAATTTTTAATTATATAAAATTTAAAAGAAGGATTCATTTCATGTGTAAGTAATTCTTCAATTTTTATTGTTTTATTATCTTTTTGATTGAATATTATCATATCATCAAAATAAAGAGGTTTTTCCTGAGTTTTTTCTTTATCTTTAATAATATAATCAAATTCTTGGGATAATTTCATTACATCAACAATTATTTGTATTATATCACCGTTATTATCCCTTTGTTCTATTAATTTTTTTTCAAATATTTTCATTAATTCTTCAAATTTATCCGGAAGATTTTCATTTTGTTTTTCCTCGAAATTTATATATATCATTTTAACCAAATATGCACATATATCACAAATATTAACTAAATTATTTTTATCAATTGAATTTATAACTTCTCTATATATAATATTCATTTTTCTTCTATCATTAATTTTATCAAAGATTGGTCCTGCCACAAAGTCATTATTTTCGTTATATTTAAAGAATAAATATATAATATCTTTTGCTTCAAAATTTGGTTGAATAATTTTTGTGGTTAAGGCATATTCAGAAGCAATTTGATAAGTAAATCTGTATTCTTGATCAGTTATAAGAGTCCTTTTAGATTTATTATTTAGATTTTGAATGAAGTTTTTTAAATTTTGAATATCAATATTATCATTCCACAATTTAAGCATTAATTTAGCCCTAATCATTCTTCTAATTGTATTTGAGGTTTCAGGTCCCAAAAATTCATTACCTAGAGAATTTATATATTTTAATAAAGATATTAATTCTAATTGTTCTATTTGTGCTCCATATCTCATTCTTTCTTTATTATTAGGATTTAATATTTTTTGTTCTAATTCATTACATGTTGCATAATATAGCATATTTTTATATAATTTTATAATGTCATTATCATCATTTGGCATTGTTCTAAATTCTGGATTTCCCCAATTTAAGTCATTTTTTTTTGAAGAAATTATTTTTTCTTTTGATATTGAAATAAGATCATTCATTTCTTTTTCTATAGCTTCTGTTTCTTTCAAAAGTATATCTTCTTTCTCTTTCCTTTTTAATAAATTATTTATTTTTTCAATTATATTTATTTTAAAAGTTGTCAAACCTTTATTTAATTTTAAATTTGAAACAGAATTTCTCATTTTTGATAATTTATTTTCTGCTTTCTTTATCTTACTATTTATTTTCTCTTTTTCTATTTTTTCTTTAATTTGCTCTAAATAATCGTTTAAAATTTGTTTATATTTAGCAATACTTTCTTCAGGCCATGAAAAAACTTTTAATATTTCTAAGTTAGTTAATTCTTTTTCAATTTGAGTAACTAAATGTGTATATTCTTCTTCTCTTAAATCATTTCTTAATTGCTCTCCTATTAAATGTTTCCAAAGGTAACTTTGCTCATTATAAAAAAAGTTTGTTTTATCTGTAAATTCAATATAATCTTTCACCCCAGTTTTATCTTTTAAAATATCATAAAAATTATTTTTTATAATTAAAAATATATCTTTTTCAAATGGAAGTAAATTGTTTAATATATATTCTAAAATAATTGAATTATTTTTAATTGAAAAAAGAAATGTCCACATTTTTGGAATTATACTATTATTAGTCAAAAATAAATTAGAAGTTAAAAATTGTTTATTACTATATAATTTATAATTATCATTATTCTTTTTATAAAAAGATACAATAATATTTTTAATTTCTTTTTGATTAATATTTCCCATAATATTTCCAGAATATTGTTTAATAAATTTTATAAAAAAAATAGTTTTTTTTGCTTTTTCTTTATCATAGTCTTCATCATCAATAAATATAATTTTTTGTTGTTTTGAATTACTATAATATTTAAACCACGTACCTTTTGATAAATATATATTTTTTTTTTCATTTAATATTAAAAAGGGACAAAATTTATTATATTGCTTTTCTTCAAATATAAATGGAAATTCTTCATTATCAAAAATAAAAACAAAATTAGTTTTATTTTTATATAATTTAACCATTAATTGTATATATTCATATGCTATTTCAAAATCAGTATTTTTGCACTTTTCATTAAATTGATTTAAGGGGAAAACTATTTCTACATATTTTAAAAAATAGTGATATTCTTGGCAAAAAGAAACAAACTCTTTTAAAGCATATTTATTTCTATTTAATATTAGATCATTTAATCTCATTAATAGTTTATCTAATTCCGGCATATATAAAACTGGATTCATATTATATCCAAAATTTGATTTCCCTTTATTGGTTAAGCCTTCTAATAATCTGAATTTTAATAAAATTGGTTTCAAAGAATTTATTTTAAGCAATTGATCTGAATTTATTTTTACTCCTTTATTTTCACTTTTTATAAAGCCAATATTAATTAATAATTCATTGTACATTATTTCAATTAATTTAATTTGATAATATGAATAAAGTGATTCTTCGGGTAAATCAGAATTATTTAATAAATTTAAAGTATCATCTATTTGATCTATAATGTATTTTAAATTTTCTTCTTCTAAAGAAACATCCAAACATTCTTTGACAAAATCCCCAAAATCAAAATTATATTGAGAAGTCTTATTAACTGAAGCTTTTTGAATTTGTAATAAAGGTTCCAAAATTTTAGGAAATTTATCTTCAATATTAATATCTTCAGTTATTATAATTGAATCATGTGATTTTATAAAAGCATTGTGAATGTCATTTTTGAATTTTTTTTTAGAATAATAATCACTTTTTTGCATACTTTCCTGTTTTTGATTATCAATAAATGAATTAAAATAATAAAAAATAAAGGCCGACTTTATCCAACGCATAGTCTCCTTTTTATCATTATCATTAAAATCATTATTATTTCGATCTGTCGTTATAAAAGCTAAATTTCTTGGGGTTATTTTAATCCCTCCAACCATTTGTTCTAAATGACTTTCACTTATTTTTGATGCCAACATATGGGAAGCAGCTAATTTTGAGCTTAATATATTCCAAGCTTTTTTATCAGAGTCTTTACTTAATTTAATTGAATTATAAATAACTGTCGCTGAATCTGATTGACAATGATCTATTGATGGTAAGGTAAAAGAAACGCACTTATTAAATAAAATTGGGTCCAGAGTTTTTGATCCCTTATTAAAAGGATTATAAATTATAAAAAGTTGGAAATTTTTTTTAATATCTTTAGAACTAATATATATTCCTTTTCCGGATTCGAAAATGCTTATTTCAGGATTTTCACCACAAAGAGGAGCTATTTTTTCTGGAATTTGTGATGGAGCCATTTCTATTCCATCTAATATAACCCAATTTCCAGGACCTTTTATTATTGAATTGATAAATGCGGAATCAATATGTGTAAATCTACTTGGAGGAGAAATAGTAATAAAAATAGTTCTTCTTGCATTTTTTAAATTGGCAATTGTTTGTTCATCTAATTTATCTTTGTCTTTTTTTAATTTTTTATCTATTTTTGTAATTATTTCTTTATAATCTTTTAGAGTCATTCCATTAAAATGTTTATTAGATGTTTTAATTAAATCTTTTATACTACTATATGCTTCAGAGATTTTTTTTTTCTCATCATCATCGAAATCTTTTTTTATCTTTTCTTGGCCAGTTAATATAGACATTCCAGTATTTGAATTCATTTGATATAAATTCGTCTTTTGACCCAATAAAGTTGATATTACTTTTAAAAGATATGATTTACCTGAAGCCGTAGGTCCTTGAATTATAGGAGTTTTTTTTGATATAATACAACAAATAAGGAAAATAAAGCAATGTTTTTGAGCTTTTGTTAAAGTATTAAACAATTTTTTGTTTTTTCTCTGATCAATTATTTCAGGATTTTGAACTTTTACTCTTATTGATTCTTTGGCTTCTTTTTCTAATTTGATAACTAAATTCCTTCTATCTTCATCATAATCAATAATTGGTAAAAATTCAATATTTTTCACTAAACCTAATTTTTCTGCTATCTTATTTATATATTCTTCTTGTGAAAAATGATAAACAAATATAAATAATTGAATAAGTAAATTATTTATTTGAGGAACTGATTTTCTAAAATCAATATATTTTTTTATATCATTTAAAGTAAATGGGGATTCTTTAGTAATTTCATCAGAAAATAATTTTGCATCCAAAAATTTCATGGCAAAATCATCTGCCTCAAATTCTTTTGCTTTTTGAAAATCTTCATCAAATTCTTTTTTAATATTTGAATAGCGAGGTTCGCTTTTGTCATTTAATATATCTATATTTGTTTCGACTATTGATTTATCTTTTGATTTATTATCTAATAAATAATTTTTTGTATATATTATATTTTCTTTTTCTCCAAAATCCATTTTTTTAAATAAATGATTAATTATATTCAGTATATCATCAGAAGAAGGATTTTCCATGATGTGATAAATACAATTTGATAGTATACCAGTAGGTATTTTATCTCTGCTTGCATTATCTCTTCCTTTATTAAAAACTCCTATTATATTCATTTTTCCTTTTTCTAATATTGAACCATTTGAAAGAAGAATTTTAGCTTTAGGTGTAAAAATAGAATTTAATATATCTAGAACTGCAGGAGAAGCATTGTTAATCCCTTGGAATAATATTAATTTTCTTGGATATTTATCATTACATTTAATAGCCTTATATAATTCTGTTTCTTGGCTTTTTACTAAAATTTCTCCAGTTTCTGATTTTTCAATAATTATTTTCAATAGTAAATCATCAACCTTTGTTGATTTTGAAATAACAATATTAATAATTTCTAATCCTAAATTTTTTGCCATATAATGTATTGCAGTTTGCTTTCCTTGTCCTGCTTCACCTTCTAATATAACTGGTAGTCCAAGGCTTAATCCAAATAATATTGTATCGCATAATTCTGAGAATTTTTTAGTAAAATATATTTGGTTATCATCTAATTGTATTTTTTGTTGTAAAGACACCATTTTCGTTTTAAATATTTTAGATTGAAGATATTGATTTCCATTAAATTTACTTTCATTTGGATCTTTGAAAGGGCAAATTCCATCTTCATAATCCTGCAATTTTAAACCAATTTTATTTTTTAATTCAGTAATTTGATCCTCCCTTCGCTCTATTAAACCTTTTTGTAAAACATATACACTTACTCTTAAATTAGTTTGGTCATTCTTTTCAATAATTGTGTCTAATTTTTTTGCTATTTCTAGACAATTTAGACTTTGAGTTAAATTGAAATTAAGTTCTAAATTATTAAATTCACTTATATCTTTTAATTCTTTTGCAGAACCAGTTAAAACTACTTTATTTTCATCCATAGTATATGGTTCACATGCTATTAATGTAAACCTTGATAGAAGTGCCTCCGATAATTTATATTCATCCCCAGGTTTACATGTTGCAATAACTCTAGTATCTTTATTAAAATTTCTTAGCTCTTTATTGTCCTTTGGGGTTAAAGTATCAGGAATATCTTCAACTAAAGTTAAATTATGTTTCCCAGAAAATAATTCATTAAATCTTTCTAAAACTATTGTTTTAACTTGGGGCATATCTTTTAAAATTAAAGATCTTTTATTTAAAATTGCAGATAATATTAATCCAGGTTTAAATTCTATTTCCATATTTATTAAACTTTTTTCATTTATTTTTTCTTCAGAAAAAAATTTTTCGTATAATTTATTATAAGCATAATAAAATGGAGAATTTTCATTAATTTTATTCTTTGCAACTTTATCAACCTTTTTTTTTATTTCATCTTTATTATCTTTCCATTTGTCTACTTTTGATAATTCTATTTCAATATTTTCAATATCAAGGATTTCAAATATTAATTTTAGGCAAAATTTTTTATCTTCTATAGGTGGATAAAAAAATGTTGAGCCTAATAATTGAGGAATTGTTGATTCTTGATTTAAAGATACTATATCTGCTTTTTTTAATATCAATTTAGCAGCATATGTTTTATAGCAAGTTGGTCCAGATAATAGTAATGGCTCATCTAAATTTGATAATTTCATTCTAAATAGACATTCTAATAAATTTGGAAGTTTTTCATATTTTTTATATTCTTCTATTTTTCTTTTATTTTCTTTATCTATTATTTCATTTCTTTTATTTTCTTTTTCAATACTATCTAAAAAAATTCTTGATTTGTTCTTTTGAATATAATAATTATATTTATTATTATTCGAATCATCTTCTTTTATTAGCTGAGCTTCTTCGTATATGGTTGAATATAAATCTTTTTTATCATCTTTAGTTGCCCTTTCTATAAAAATTAATTTTAATGTGTCTATTAATTTATTTACTACTTCTTCACTTAAATTTCCCTTTGGAGTTGAAGACAATGCATAATACAGAAGATTTATTTCCGTTCCTATATTTTTATAAATTTCAGTATATTCCTTTTGGTATTTCAGTCTTAATAAAATCTTATTAATATCTCTTAAAGACCAGGATTGAGGTGTTAAATTTTCTTTGTTAACCTTCATCATAAAAACTCCACATTTTTCAGCTTCTTTATCTTCTAATTTTTTTTTTTCTCCCTTATTATATAAAGATTTATTTATAGATGAGCAAATAGCTTTTACTTCTTCTTCATTTTGTGGAGGATAAATAATTTTTCTAACTTTAGCTTTTATTTTATCAGGTAATTCATTTCTTCCAAAAGTTCCGATATCATTTTGACAAATAATAAAAAAGAAATTAGGATCAATTGAAGTTATTTCCTCAATTCCTGGAATTATCAAATCTTGGTTAAAAATTTGTTCTAAAACTGGAGTTATAGATTTCATATTTAATTCTGAAGAAATATTAAATTCATCAGCTATATAAACACTTCCCTTAGTTATAGCTAAGGTAAGACTACCTTCTTTGAAAATAATTTTTGAATCACTGATTGTGGTTGTTCCATAAAAATCATTTGGTTTTGTATTTAAATGGTAAGTATGCATATAAAAAGGATTATCACGATTAAAAATTCTTGCCCTTATTTCTGCAATAGCACGGGCTGCTGTAGTTTTCCCCGAACCTGGGGGACTAACTACACATAAATATAAATTTATTAAAGATGAAATATATACAATTAATACAAAGTTTTGCAAACTTTCAGAATCTTTAAAAAAATATTTTTCATATTCATCTTTATCCGAACTTTCCATTTTTTCCTGCTCTTCAATTAATTCTTTAAGTAATGCATCCTTAATATTTTTACTAATTTCTATTTCTTTATTATCATCTTTGAATAACATTTCAAAAATAGTATTTATTATATCATCATCTTTTATATTAAATTCTTTATATTTGTCTTGTTTAAACATTTTTCTTAATTTCATAATTCCATAACATAATTTATTTAATGAACTAATTGTTCTTAAATGAGAATATTCCTTTGTATTATAATTATTTTCTTTTTCCAAAGGCAATAATTTAATTTTATCCAATATTTTATTTATTAAAACTTTTTCATTGGTTAAAAAATCATTTTCCCTTTTAATAATATCATTTTTATTTTCCTCTTTTTCTTCAATTTCATTTTCTTCAATATTTTCAAATTTCATACCTTTAAAGGCTTTTTCTTCTAATTCACTACTTATTCTATTATTTTTTTGAGGAATTCTATCAAAAGAAATAAAAAAATTAGCAATTAATCCCTTAAGTTGAGTATCATTTAATTTTCCTAATTGATTTTCTAAAACAATAACATCAAATCTATTTACAAAGGATGGAGACATATCTTTTAAATTATTTATATTACAAGTGCATATTATTCTAAAGTTTTGGTGAATGGGAATTTTTTGTCTCCCAGAATCTTCAGGCAAATCAAAATATTTTTCATCAGGATTATTTTTTTTATCAAGTAACCCATTTAATCTTTCTCCTACGGTGGCATTTGCTTCATTTATACAATCTAAAACAACTGTTTTACCCTGTTCAATTGCTTTAACAAGGAATCCTGGTTTAAACTTTAAAATTTCATTAGTTTCAAATTTATCATTTTTTGGACAAGGTTTTGTTTGGCCTATTAAATCAGAGCATTGTAAATTTTTAGTACATAAACATAAATAATTTTCATTTTTCTTTTCTTTTTTATCTTTTTTAGTTTTTTTATCTTTGTTAATCATTTTATTAAAGTATTCTGCACACCACCTTGCTACTTGCGTAATACCACTTTCATCTTCTCCTATAATTATTGCATGTCTTTCATTTTTTAATGAAAATAAAACTGAAGATACTGTTTCACATAGAATAATGTTTTCATAGCAATGAGGGAAATCTTCAGGCAAATTTAAATCAGAAGGTTTTTCATTTTTCAAAGTTGTATATTCATTTAATTTTTTTTTTAATTTTTCTTTAATTTTTTTTTGATATCTTGCACCATAAACAGTCATAATTGTATCATAAATCTTTTCTCCTTGAGTAAGTGCTTTTATAATACCTTCAATTTCTCTTATTGTAAAACATTGAACATCATTAACTGAATTAGTTTCTTTTTGCCAATCCATATGAAATGAAACTATATCCTCTAATAAATTGCGTTTTATACTATAATTGTTTTGTTTTGCTAAACCTTTAGCAATCTCAATTAACTCTTCTTTTGTGAAATTTGGAAAATTTATTTTTTGAAATCTTGATAGAAATCCAACTCCTAATTCTTGACGTTTATTTGCAAATGCTCCCTTATTTGGATTTTGAGTAGCTATAATTCCAAAATTTTTATGCATTACATATTTTTTTAGTTTTTTCCCTGATAATTCTACACTTAATTCTTTATTGTCAAGAGCCTGTTGTATGCATTCAAGAACTTCTTTTGGGGCGAGATTAATTTCATCCAAAAGAATTTTATATCCTTCTGTATATGCTTTAAAAAACTGTCCTTTTTCCACTTTGAGTCCGGAAGCTGAATTATTATCTCCAGTAAATTTAACTAATAAGTCATCTATTTTTGTTTCGGCACTTAAATTAAATCTTAATAAGGAAATATTTTTTTTAGTTTTAGAATTGACTTCTGCATTATTATTTTTATTCAATATTTTCGAAATATAATCACATGCAATTATAGTTGTTCTAGTTTTTGATGTTCCTGTAGGCCCTTCTAACAAAACCGGAACTCCACTTAATATATAATGTATTAATATTACCATCCTTTCACATGATTTAGAAGTCAAAACATATCCTCTTTTATTAAAAAAATCTTCATTTTTCCATATTTTATTTTTTTTTTCTATAAGTATGTCAATATCTTCTAAAATGTTTTTTTCTATAAATGATATAAATTCATCAGTTGAAACTTTTTGTTTCGCTTTATTTAAGTTATCTTTTAAAAAACCATTTTTATTTTTAGATTTTATAGAAGGCTTGATTATTTTTATATTGGGAGAATATTCCTTTAACTCATATTTTTTGTTAATATCTGATTCATTTATCTGAGTTTCTTTTATGTTGCTATTGTTTTCCTTTTTTGATTTAGAAGATGAAGAAGATGAATTAGATATTTCTTTTTTTTTTGTTAAATCTTCGGATTCTGAGTCATCTTTTTCTACTTTTTCTTCTTCTTCTTCCTCTTCCTCTACTTGTATTTTCTTTTTTTTTATAGTTGGATATTTATTATTCTTTTTTCCTTTATTATTTCCCTTTATATTATTAATTATTTTTTTTTTATTCTTTTGGGAAGCAATATCTTCAACTTCCTCTTCATCTTCCTCTTTTTTTTCTTCTTCGGTTTCCGGACTTTTACTTTTTTTTTTCATATTTTTTTTTTTTCTTTTCTTCTTTATTTCTTTTTCAGATTCATCAATTTTTAAATTTCCTTTCTTTTTACCTTTCTTTTTTTTTGTTTTAGTTTCAATATTTTCTTTTGAAGAGATATTCTTTTTTGCTATATGTTTTTTTATTTTTCCTTTTTTTTCCTTATCATCTCCTTTGTCTTTTTGATTTTTTTTTGCTTTTATTTTATTGAGCTTATTCTTTCTTTTATTCCTTAATTCTTCTTCTTCTTCCTCTTCTTCTTCTTCTTCCTCTTCTTCTTCTTCTTCTTCTTCCTCTTCTTCTTCTTCTTCCTCTTCTTCTTCTTCTTCTTCCTCTTCTTCCTCTTCTTCCTCTTCTTCCTCTTCTTCTTCAACACTTTTGTCTTTACATTTTTTCGGTTTTGTTCTTCTTTTTTTATTATCTTCTCTTTTGTTTTTCTTAGATGTTTTCTTTTTTTTGCTGTTATTGTCTTCTTCATCACGTTCTTCAATTTTTTTTTTTTTTTTTTTGGATTTCTTTTTATCATTTATTTCCTCGATATAATCGTCCTCATCTTTACCAATTTTTACTGCACTTTTTTTACTTTTCGAATGTTCATCATTCTTTCTACTATTCTTTTTTTTCTTTTGTTTACTACTTAATTTTTCTTCCACAATTTTTTTCTTTTTCTTTTTTTTACTTTTATTTTCCTCATCTTCTTCTGATTCTTTATTTTCTTTTTTAGAATTAGATTTATCTTCATCTTTTTCCTTATTGTTTTTATCTTTTTTCACATTTTTTATTTCCTTTTCTTCATTTTCATCTATTTTATTGTCTTTTATTTTTTCTTTTTTGCTAATATTTTCATTTTCTTTATCGTTTATCTCTTCCTTTTTCCCTCCTTCATCATTTTCTTTTTGATTTATTTCTTCTTTTATTTCGGGATCTATTTTTTCTTTAGGTCTTTCATTATCTATCATTTGTTCTTTTTCTTCTTCATTATTTTTATATAAGCCTTCATTTTTTCCAGAATCATCAACGTTAACTGATTTTATAGATTCTATATCATTTTCTGAATAAATAAGATTAAATCCTTCTTTATCCTTTTCGTCTTCTAGGTTTCCAGCCTTTTCTTTAATTTCATCTTTTATTTCATTTTTCTTATCTTCTGCATCTATAATAATTTTTTTCCTTTGTTTTGACTTTTTCTCTTCTTGTTCTTCATCTTTAGAAATTGATTCCTTTTTTTTTGACCTGGATTCTTTGAATTTTTTTCGTTCTTCATTTTCCTCTTCTTCTTCCTCTATTTTATTTTTTTTTTCTTCAATTGAATCTGTTTTTTTTCTATTTTTCAATTTTTTTGATTTTTTTTTTGAGCTTTCCTCCTCCTCCTTCTCATTTTCCTCTTTTTCATCCTCTTCTTTTTTATCTTCATTTAAATTTGATTTTTTCTTTTTTATTCTATTTTTTTTTGATTTTCCTTTTGGTCTTTTTTCTTCTTCTTCTCCCGAATCTTCATTTTTTTTAGTATTTTTTTTTACTTTTTTACATTTTTTTTTATTCTTAGATAAAACTTTTTTTTCTTCTTCTTCTTCTTCATCTTCTTCTTCTTCTTTCTCTTCCTCTTCCTCTTCTCCTTCTTCACTTTCAACATCATTATTTTGTATTTTTTTAGATTTAGGTTTATATTTCTTTTTCTTTTTAATTTTTTCCAATTTATAAAATGTTGATTTTCCTCTATTTTTTTCTTCAGAATCTTCATCTTCTTCTGATTCTTCTTCTTTAATTGTCTTTTTTGGCAATGATTTTTTATTTTTTCCCCCTTCTTTTTGACGTTTCGCAATTTCTTCTTCAGAATCATATTCTTTAATATTATTTATATCTTTTTTTTTCAAAATTAAAGACGAAGATGGAGGGGCCGCTTCTTTTAATTGATTTAATTCTTCCTTATTCTTTTGTCCTTTCTTTTTTTCATCAGATGTTCTTTTTCCTTTTTTAGATTTTTTTGCTTGACTTGATTCATTATCTTGATTCTCCTTTTCCTTACTATCATCTGATCCACTATTATCTTCATCATTGTTTGGTCCATCTTTTTCACTTGACTCATCTTCATTACTTAAATTTTCTTGTTCTCTTTTTTTTTTTCCTTTTTTCTTTTTATAATTCTTTGGAGGACATGCAATTCTAAAAAAATGAAGAGCGTCTGTGCTATTTGATACTTCTTTATCTTTCATTTTTATATGATCATTTAACTTTATAAACAAAGAAGCAAAATTAATGGCGGCGTTCCCCCTGAAAGAACAATTTCTTCTCTTCTCTTCTCTTCTCTTCTCTTCTCTTCTCTTCTTCTCCTAAATAATGTTTCATTATGATTTATATTTTTTAAAATAATTTTTATTATATATTTTTTTTATTATTTTTAATTCATTTTAATGTCTATATTATTTTTAAGATTTTTATTGTTTTAAATTATTTTTATTATTTTATTTAATTTTATATATATCTTGGTGTTTAAGGATCGGGGATTGGGGATTGGGGATTGGGGATTGG
>JAJNAB010000002.1:0-26556 GCA_023783335.1 Enoploplastron triloricatum | reverse complement strand
CCCCAATCCCCAATCCCCAATCCCCATATAAAAGAATTTAAATTAAATATAATTAATAATAATTATTAATAATATTTTAAAAATGAGAAGTTTATATTATTATAAAATAAATTTATTTGTATATATATAATAAATAATTAATTAAAGAAATAAAAAAATAAAAAAATTAATTAATTACAAAAATATTTATGGAACATGGCAGTGGTACCTATGGTATAGATTATGTACAAATTGAACAACTAATGTCTTCTTATAAAGAAAGAGGCCCTAATTTTAGAGATATAAAAAAAATAGGAGAATTAGGTGGGCCAGAAGGAATTATGCAAAAATTAAAAACAGACCCAAAAAAAGGAATATCATCTCTTTTAAATAGGAAAGAAGATTTCGGCTCCAATGAACTTTTTATTGAGCCTGTAGCACCTTTTTGCAGTTATGTAAAAGAATCTTTAGATGATTTGATGATAAAAATATTAATTGCTGCAGCATTTATACAAATTATTTTGGGGGCAACATTTGGAGAAGATCCCACAAAAGATTGGATTGATGGATTATCTATTATAGCTGCAGTAATTGTAGTTACTTTAGTAGGAAGTGTAACTAATTATCAAAAAGAAACGAAATTTCATGAATTAAATATTATACAGAATAGTGGAACAACTTATAAAATAATCAGAAATGGAATTCCTATGGATATTAAAAGTGATGACATTTTAGTAGGAGATTTAATAAATATAATGATTGGCGATATTTTACCCGCTGATTTATTACTTATTGAAGGAAATGGAATAAAATTTGATGAAAGTTCATTAACTGGAGAGAGTGAAGGATTAAAAAAAGAAAGTTATGATAAATGTAGAGAAATAATAGAAAACAAAATAACTGATAAAGTACCTTCTCCATTAATGTTAAGTGGTAGTAATTGCCAAGAAGGAACGGGATATGCTATAGTTTTAGCCGTTGGTGATCATAGTCAAAAAGGTATAATAAAAAGAACAGTTGATAATGCCCAAGAAAATAATAAAACTCCTTTAGAAGAAAAACTGGATGTTATAGCAGAGTATATTGGCTATTTCGGAATGGGAGCAGGAGCAACAACTTTAGTAGCATTAACTTTGAGGTTTATAATTAGTTTTTTTCAAACTGTAAAAGAATATGAAAAAGAAGCTACAAAAAAAGACTTATTATATTCTATAATATCTAATTATAATATATTGGATCCAAAAATAAAAAGCGAAGCAAATATTATTTTAACAAATCCAGATTCTGAATTAGCTGAGAATATTTTAAGTATTATAATGTTTTGTGTATCAATTGTAGTAGTTGCTATTCCTGAAGGATTACCCTTAGCAGTAACTTTATCTTTAGCTTTTAGTATTAAAAAATTAATGGATGAAAATAATTTAGTTAGAAAAATGCATGCTTGTGAAACAATGGGTGGGGCAAATTATATTTGCACTGATAAAACTGGAACTTTAACTAAAAATGAAATGAATGTTTATAGAATATTAACAATTGATAAAGAAATAACATTACAAGAAACTATAGGAGATATCAATGAAGAATTTAAAATTAAAAATAATAAGCATATAGTTGATTATAAGATTAGGGAAGATCATCAAAAATATTTCCAAAATGAAAATTATTGGGATCAATTAAAAATGAGTTTAGCATTAAATGTTGATGGCCAAATAAGAGAATTTGAACAAAAAGATTCAAATGGAGATACTGAATATTGTGAAACTAAAAACAAAACAGATAAAGCTTTTATTGATTTTTTATATCGTTTTAGAGTTTCAATTTCAAATGAAAGGGAAAAGTTTATACCAGATCAAAAATTTTATAAGCAATTGCCGTTTGATTCAAATCGTAAAAGGATGACAATTTTTGTAAGAAGTGATATATTCCCAACTGGATATAGGCTTTTTTCAAAAGGAGCTGCAGAGATGGTCAAAACAGTATGCAAAAATTACTTAGATCCTAAAACAGGAGATATAAAACCTATAGGAGATCAAGAAAGAAATTTTCTTTCTGATAAAATAGTTAAATTTAATAAACAAATGTTAAGATCTTTATACATATGTTATAAGGATATTTCTGAAGAGGAATATGAAAATTGTGAAGTATTTAGAAATTCAGAGGGATTATGTCCAGATCAATTTGGATGCATTTTTATAGCATGTGTTGGTATTAGAGATTCTTTAAGGAATGGTGTGAAAGAAGCTGTATTAAAATGTCATTCAGCAGGAGTAAATGTAATTATGGTTACTGGTGATAATATTATTACAGCTACAGCTATAGCAAAGGATTGTAATATTTTAGGGAAAGATGTTAATTTAGAAAATTTAGGTCCTCAAGATATAGAAGAAGAGCCTGAATTGACTGAGGATCCTCTGAGAAGTGAAATGCATATAAAAGAAATATTGCAAAATAAACCAAAATCATTAACAGGGAACACTTTTTTTGTTGCTATAGGGGGATTAATATGTAGTTCATGCAATTCAAAATCTTCTTTATGTAAATGTCCTAAAACTCAGGCAGAAGCTAAACAAATAGAAAAAAATTTGGGTAAAAAAAATCTAAAAATAAAAAACGATACTATAAAAAATAAAAAGAATTTTATTGAAATTATTAAAAATTTAAAAGTAATGGCTAGATCTCAACCAACTCATAAATATGCATTAGTTTTAGGATTAAAAGAATTAAACCAAATTGTTGCTGTAACTGGAGATGGTACTAATGATGCACCGGCTTTATCTAAAAGCGATGTAGGATTTGCTATGTTTTCAGGAACAGATATAGCAAAAGAGTCAAGTGACATTGTAATTATGAATAATAATTTTTCATCTTTATTAATAGCAATTATATATGGAAGAAATATATATGATAATATAAGAAAATTTTTACAATTTCAATTGACAGTTAATTTTTGTGCATGCCTATTAGTCTTTATATGTGCATGCATTGGAAATGAAACTCCTTTAACTACTATACAAATGTTATGGATTAATTTAATTATGGATTCCCTTGGAAGTTTAGCACTTGCTACGGAGCCTCCATATGAAGAATTGTTAAATAGAAGTCCAACAAAAAAAGAAGAATCTATAATTAATGGAAAAATGTGGAAGCATATAATTATTCAAAGTATTTTTCAATTTGTTTTATTAATAATTTTGTATTTATATGCTCCATTTTTTATCAAAGAAAAAGATTATGTAAGATTAGCTGAAAATTATATTATAAATAATTGCTATCAAAGTATGCCAGGCAATGCCCCAAAAGATAATATTATCTTTGGAATAAGCCCAAAATGGTCAAAAAATATAAAATTAAAAATAATTGAAAATCCTGATATAATGTGTGGAATTTATGATTCAAAATCAGATTTATCTTTAGCATATAGTGAATATTATCATTTAAACTCAAATTCTGCACATATGACTATAGTTTTTAATGTTTTTGTTCTTTATACTTTATTTAATCAAGTAAATTGTAGGGTAATTGATGATAGCTTTAATATTTTAATTAGAATAAGAAGAAATTATCTTTTTCCTATTATTACATTAAGTGAATTAATTTTACAAATTATTATTGTTGAAACTGGAGCTAGTGCTTTTAAATGTACTGAAAGAGGGTTAACTTCTGGTCAATGGTTTATATGTATTGTCTTTTCGTTATTAACTTTTCTGCTGAGTATTATAATTAAAATAATTCCTATTAATAATTTTATTCAAAATATTTTGGATAATAAATCAAAAAATAATAAAGTTGCAAACATTGATGATTTAGTAAGTGAAAATAATGAATTAAACTATTCAAGACTTCCTAGTCAGGCAAATAATGTTGAAGTTTATCAAAGAAATGAAGAAGGAACTCTTAGAAATGAAAGACATAGAAGGACTTCTAAAACAAGTACAGAAGGAGAATTAAGGAAAAAAAAAGCACCTTTTTTTATTTCATAGAAATTAAATTTTGTCAAAAAAGATATAAATATATTTTTTCATTTTTATATTTTTATTCTATACATTAAAATTTTTTTAAATAATTATGTTTTTTTTTAAAAAGGATGTAATTGTAGGCTTTTCTTCTTTTTTATTATTTAATCTATCAATAACATCAGCAGACATCTCTTTTTTTATTTTTGGCAAATATTTATTTTTTATTTCTTCCTTTTTGAAAAAATGATTTTGAGTTCTATGACTTAATTTTAAATTATTATCTTTATTTTCATTATTATTTTTATTATCTTTATTATTTTCTTTATTATCTTTTATTAAAGTACTAGCACTTTGATTTCTATTTTTCAGTAAAGTTTTACTATTATTTTTAATTTTTTTTTGTTTTAAATCATTCTTATTTAAATTTAAATTAATACTTTGAACTTTATCAAGAGATTCATCTTCATTTTCACTTTCTTTTGAATCAGTTGAATCTGGATTTAAACTAACATTTCCATAATTATCAAAATTTAACATATTCAACATTTTAGAAAATCCATTTCCCATTCTATATAATTTATCTCCAGGGTCTCTCGCTGGTAATTTGTTCCAAGCAATAAATTTATTTTTATCAATTCTTAAATCCCCTATATATGATTCGCATGCGGCACAACTAAAGCCGTTTATAGGCTTTTTAGCTAAAAGCCAATTATCTGCTTCATGAAAATTATTAATTTCTTTTTTTGAAGATTTTAATAATGAATATAATTTTTTTATTTGATCTTCTAAATATTTTAAAGTTTTCATTATTTCATTTTTATCCGCAAACCTCTTATTAAAATCATTAATTAATTCATCTATTTTATTTAAAAGGAAATCTCTCATTTCATTTAAATCATCAGTATCAGCCTTATTTTTTATTAAATCTGATAATTCTTCAATTCTTTTTTTTATTTTTTGAATTTCATCCCATATTTTATTAATTTCTTTATTATTATCATTTACATAACTGTCAAAATCAGTTTTTAAAGTATATTGCGATAAATCTAAATCATTGATATCAAATGAATGTTTAAATATTTTTTCTTCTTCCTTTTTATCTTTTTCATTTCCAGATTCATTTCCCTTTTCTTTAATAGTTTCTTTAATAATTTTTCTTGGCTCATTATCAATATTTAACAATTGTTGATATAAACTATCTAATCTATATAAAATAGATTTAATTTGTTCTTGGTGTTCTTGGGATTTTTTATTTAAATCATTTAATGCTATTTTTGTTTGCTCTAAATCAAATTTATCAGCTTTACGCTCATTTAAGTATTTTAACTGAGAATATATTTCATCAATATTAGCTTTTAGAATAAATTCATCAACCTTTTTTTCTAAATTAATTAATCTTTGCATAAAATTATCTAAAGCACTTAAATCAACTTTTTTATCATTATTATTATAATATAATATTTTATATTATGGTTTTTCAATTAATTAAAAATTTTAAAAAATAATTATTTTTCATTTATTTAAATCTTTTGCAATCATCAACTTTTTTTTCATTTGTTTAATTGAAAATTTTATTAATATCAAAGTTAATATAATTATTACAGATACTATTTTCTATTAATGATTAAATACTTTCTTTTATATGAAATTTTTTTTGGCCTTTTTTTAAAATTTTTGTAATTGTAGGCTTTTCTTCTTTTTTATTATTTAATCTATCAATAACATCAGCAGACATCTCTTTTTTTATTTTTGGCAAATATTTATTTTTTATTTCTTCCTTTTTGAAAAAATGATTTTGAGTTCTATGACTTAATTTTAAATTATTATCTTTATTTTCATTATTATTTTTATTATCTTTATTATTTTCTTTATTATCTTTTATTAAAGTACTAGCACTTTGATTTCTATTTTTCAGTAAAGTTTTACTATTATTTTTAATTTTTTTTTGTTTTAAATCATTCTTATTTAAATTTAAATTAATACTTTGAACTTTATCAAGAGATTCATCTTCATTTTCACTTTCTTTTGAATCAGTTGAATCTGGATTTAAACTAACATTTCCATAATTATCAAAATTTAACATATTCAACATTTTAGAAAATCCATTTCCCATTCTATATAATTTATCTCCAGGGTCTCTCGCTGGTAATTTGTTCCAAGCAATAAATTTATTTTTATCAATTCTTAAATCCCCTATATATGATTCGCATGCGGCACAACTAAAGCCGTTTATAGGCTTTTTAGCTAAAAGCCAATTATCTGCTTCATGAAAATTATTAATTTCTTTTTTTGAAGATTTTAATAATGAATATAATTTTTTTATTTGATCTTCTAAATATTTTAAAGTTTTCATTATTTCATTTTTATCGGCAAACCTCTTATTAAAATCATTAATTAATTCATCTATTTTATTTAAAAGGAAATCTCTCATTTCATTTAAATCATCAGTATCAGCCTTATTTTTTATTAAATCTGATAATTCTTCAATTCTTTTTTTTATTTTTTGAATTTCATCCCATATTTTATTAATTTCTTTATTATTATCATTTACATAACTATCAAAATCAGTTTTTAAAGTATATTGCGATAAATCTAAATCATTGATATCAAATGAATGTTTAAATATTTTTTCTTCTTCCTTTTTATCTTTTTCATTTCCAGATTCATTTCCCTTTTCTTTAATAGTTTCTTTAATAATTTTTCTTGGCTCATTATCAATATTTAACAATTGTTGATATAAACTATCTAATCTATATAAAATAGATTTAATTTGTTCTTGGTGTTCTTGGGATTTTTTATTTAAATCATTTAATGCTATTTTTGTTTGCTCTAAATCAAATTTATCAGCTTTACGCTCATTTAAGTATTTTAACTGAGAATATATTTCATCAATATTAGCTTTTAGAATAAATTCATCAAATTAATCTTTGCATAAAATTATCTAAAGCACTTAAATCATCTTTTTTATCTTTATTATTATTCAATTTATTAATAATTCTTGACTTTAGATTTTCCAATTTTTTTTTCATATCAATATCAGCACCTTTCCCTAGTTGTTTTGCAAAAATGACAGAATATAAATTATCATAATTAGAATTAAATTGTAATAAAGTATTAATATTATTTATTTCATTAAATGAAGATATTTGCTCTAATGATATTGTTGGACCTTTGTTTATTATCGAATCTATAATATTTATAGTTCTATTTGGACATTCTCGGCAAAATGGAGCTCCAACAGATAAATTGCCTGAGTTCCCTATAATATAAATAGAGACATAATTAAATTTAATATTATATTTTTTTATTAATTCATCACTTTTTTTTATTTCTTTTTCATCTACTATCCCGTCAGTTACAATAATTAAATGCTCTCTATGATTTAAATTAATATTTGCAAGTTCTACAATATGTGATGTATAAGTTCCTCCAGAACCATATTCTTTTTTTATCCATTCATCTATTTCTTGTTTTGTTTTTTCAATATATTGATCTCCCCATAAATATAATTTATCTCCATTTTTATAATATTCTTTTACTATTTCTTTTATTTCTTTGAAATATTCTTTTTTCCCAGAAACACTACCAGATTTATCAAAAGCAAATAAAATTTTCATTTTTTTCAATTCTTCATCTTTTAAATCATTAAATTTTCCTTTTTTATGGAAATTAGTCCATTTTTTATTTTCATCTATTAAATAATTAACGCACTCAGGTCTCCAATCTCTGGCATCTTTTTTATCATACATTAAATGAATTTCTGCTCTTGCACTCCAAGATGCAATATTTTGAAAATATCTAAAAGCAGTATCATCTTTTTCCATTTTAATAAATAATTTTGTAAATCCACAATCAATAAAAATATCTCCTCTTTTTTTTTCATCAGATAAATAAAATAAAGAGCTAATACCATTTTCACTATCTCTAGAAAAAGGATGAAAAGGTAATAAATCTTTATAATCATCTGTATTTGTATAAGAAATAGTATCCCCTTCAAATAAATTATATAAATTATGATATAATTTAAGTCTTTGAATTCCTCCAAATCTTTCTATTTTTCTACTGAATTGTTTACTTTTTTTTAACTCTCCTGTTTTATCTCCAGTTAAAATTTGCCCACCTATATGTTCTTTAGTTTTTTTAATTTCATCATCTCCAACTAAATAAAAATTAACTTTTTTTCCATCGAAATCAATCATCTTTAAAAATTCATTTGTTTGATACTGTAATTTCCATCCTTCAGCTAAAAAAATTAAAGCTCCTCCTTTTTCCCAAAATATTTTTAAAACTTCTAAAAATTGTCCTAATAAAAATGCTTCTTTTGATCCATCTGGTAAATTTTCATAAGGAGGGCCATTAATAATCCAAACCGCATAATAAGGGCATTTTCCATTATCATCTTTACTTGTAATTTTTTCAATTGCATCCCTATAGTTTTCAACTACATCAATTATTATTCCTAAATGGTCTAAAGCATCCTTAAGACAAGCCTTGCTTTCTGGGCTTGGCTTTAATAAATAATCTTTATGCACACATCTATTTTCATTCGGATTTAAAGTTATTGACCAAAGCATTACAATTAAAATTTTTTGTCCCTTTAAAGCATCTTTTTTTAGCAATTCTTTTTCTTCTCCTATTGGATTTGATTTAACCTCATTACCTGAATCTTCATATTCGTCTTCTTGATTTGAAATTAATGAAAAAGCATCAGTTTCAACCTCTATATTTTTAAGTATATTATATAGATTTTTATAATTTATATTAGATGAGGAATTGATAATTTCAATTATTTTATTATTTAAAATATGTAAATGATTTTCTTCAATTTTATCCATAAAAATCATGGAATCTTTAACCCCTGAAATAGATTGACCAAAAAAGCTTGCTATAGCCTTATTTATATTATAAGGATTATGACAATAAATTATTTTTGGGAAAAGAAGTTCTATCTTCTTTGGATAAGTTCCTATTCCTATTCCAAAAGTATTTAAATCACTTTTTACACAATTACTTACTGCAGATAATATTCTTTTATGTTCATTTTCTTGATAAAGACCATCAGTTAATATAAATAAATAACCTGTATATTCAAAAGATCTCATTCTTTTTAAATCAAATGCTGCTTCTATTGCAGATGCTAAATCACTCTTCGAGCAAGGATTATCTAAAATTGATAATAGGCTTTCCCATAAAGTAGATTTATAATTTATTGCTTTTATTGTTTTTATATTTGAACATAAAATTAAAGGATTTTTTTCCCTTGATAAAATTAGATCAAATATAGGCAAATCAATTGAATTTAAAGTACTTAAAATAAATCTTAAAGTCTGTAAGGAAAAAGAAACATTTAGTGGATTAAAACAAGAATAAGAAGTATCTACTATTAATGTAACACTATATTTTCTAATCATTCCGCCCTTTTCTTCCAAATAAATCATTGGATCTGGGGAAGGATTAATTAAATTCATTATTAATGCAGGAATATCAAATTCTGTTCCTGTAGTGGAAAGTATTTTTTGAGAAGGCTTATTAGGTTTAAATATTGCTTCAATTTTAGCCTTATTTAATTTTGTTGTATTTTCAATAAATGTTTTTGAATATAAATGAACATCATTTTTTATTTTTCCATCTTTGATTTCATATTTTCCAATTTTAGATAATTTATCTTTGTAAAATTTAATATCTAATTTATTAGGTTTATTTGAAATATTTTTTAAAGCATCTGTCTTTTTTATATATATTGACTGATCATTTTCAAAATTTTCTTTTAAGGCTTCTTCAAATATTGATATAGATCTTAAATTTTTTTCATTTTTTAAATCAAAGCTAGGAAGATAAAATTCTGAATCATTATTAATAATCTTTTCTTCATTAATATTTCTTTCTAATAAATTTCCTATATTTTTTGATATATCATCATATATTTTATTAAAATCATCAAAATTGCTACTAAATTGCAATAAATTTATATTAACATCACAATTATTTAAATCAGCTTTGAAATTGTTCCATTTAGTTTTGAGATAATTGAATTCTTCTTTATGATTTTTAATAAGATTTTCTGAATTAATAAAAAAAAAGCCAAATGAAAAATTTTTATTATACATTAATTTATCTTTCCATGACTTAATTAACAAGAAATCTTCATCTAAACCATCTGTAAACATAAGAAAAACTCTATTAGTTGAATTATTATTAGTGAAATTTAATGCATATTGGATTGCATTTGCATTTTTTCCAACAAATCTTTTAATAAAAAGGCAATCTAATATTTTTTGTAAATATTCCATTGAATGCTTAGTATCAAAAGGTTTAAGTGTACATTCAAATTGACTATCTGCAACAAGGCTTATAGCATATGGAATATTTACTGTATTTAATGCATTTACTATACCACATACAATGATAAAATGCTTTAATTTATTCTCTATATTTATAAATCCACTACAATCTAATAATAAATTAACTGAAATGTCATTAAAAGGAACTTTTCTGTAAGAAATTTCCATTAATGTTTTATTTGCTAAAGAATCTCCTCTATTATATAATTCTATAATATTAAAAACATCAGATTCAGGTTTTTCATTTATATAGTCTGACTGACCCTTTAAATCTCTTTTTATTCCTAGCAAAGGCAAAGGTTTTTTATTATTTATTTTTTCCTCAATTGTTTTCATTCTTTCTATAACTAATCTTAATAAGATTTCTTCATTAAAGTTATAATTTGAAATATCTATTTTTATTTTCTCTTTTTTAATTGTAGTATCGACATTTAATTCTAGTTCATGATTATTATTTTTTATAATGTCATTATTTTGATTTAGATTTATTATTTCTTTTTTATCTTCAGTTTTATTATCTTTTTGCTTGAATTTTAAAATAAAATTTGTTAAAGGCTCTTCTTTATTTATTTCTTTCTTATTTATATTTTCTTTAATATCTATGTTTTCATCTTCAAATTTTTTGTTAATATTTTCTGATAAATTATTATTCAATTCTTCATTTTTTAAATTTAATTTTTTTCTTGTTTGTAATAAATCACTATTTACTCCTAAAATAGTATCTCTTGATATATGTAAATTAGTTTGAAAAAATTGGCTAATTTTATAACTTTTAGTTATTTCTCCTTTTTTTAATTGAGGTTGAGTTTTTATATACCATTTTTTTTCCTTTAACTGCTTTATTTTTAATAATTTTGGATATATTATATATTGATTATATGATTCATATCCATTTTTCAAAATTTTTAATTTTTTAGGAAGAATACCTTCTTTAAATCTTATATTAGAGTGAATAAGATTAATTGTCATTTTTTGGAATTGCTCATTAAATGAAGAAATTAAATCACTTATAAATGAATCATCTTTTTCTGGAGTTTTTTCATATAAATTTAATAATTTTTTATATAATTCCTCAGATTCTTTTAAATCTTTAACATTATTATTAATTTTAGCGTTTATAGCATATAAAGGCAATTCTCTAGTATCTTTGATAACTTTCATAAAAAAATCTTTTAAAGAAGAAATTGACCATTTTCCATCATGATAATCAATATCTGGTATTGAGCCTATTTTAAAATTATTTAATTCAAAATCTTCTTTTCTATTTAAAGATATTTGCGGTGGATAATATTTAATATTAATTGAATCAGAAAATATAGGATTACATCCCTCTTTTATAATTATTGCTTTGCTTTGTTCTTTTGGAAAATTTATATTTTTTATATTTGATATATCTAAATTCAATTGCTTAAAAGGATTTTGAGACATAGTTTTATTAAAAGCGGTTGAATTATCATATATAAAATAGTTTTCTAATAATTCTTTGGCTTTTTTATCTATTTCTTTTTTTCCTAATCCACTGGAAATTATGGTAAAGCCTGAATTTTTTATCTCCTCAAATCTATTTTTGAATAAATTATATAATTCATATATAAATTCCAAAAGTAAATTATCTATTAAATTTATTTGGATTTCTTTTTTTTGGATATCTTCATATATTTCCGACATTTTATTTGGAATATTATCTTTTAATATAGAACTAATATTTTCATAGAATGCTTGTAAAACTTGAATTTTATTATCTTTTGATTCAGATTCAAATTTTGCTATTTCATATGCTAATATCCCAAAGTTTCCATTCATTTCAGATTTTGAATATTTTCTTTCATATTCATTTTTAATTTTTATAAGTCCTTCTTTATTATTTTGTTGTTTTTTTAATTCTTCAAAAAATGGATCATATTGAAAAAATAATGGATACCAAAATTTAATGTTTTCATTAGGATATCCAATTATACCTAATTTTTTTTTATTATTATATCCATTATAACTATAAGAATTTTTTTCTTCAAGATCAAATTTTATACTTGATTTCAGAAAAACAAATCTATATGAATTAAAAGTTACTTTTACGATTTTGTTTATAGTAGAAGTAATTTGGAATAATTGAGGGGGATTTCTGTAATCATAATATTTCAAACTAAAGGAAGGCTCTAATCCAAATTGAGAAACATAAGTATTTTTATAAGAAGTTTCTTGGTAAAATGGAACATTTTTCCATCTATTTTCAGAATAGCTTTCTAAAATTAAGTCTTTATATATAGATTTATTATTATATATCATTTTTTCTGTTATTGTGATATTAATATCTACTTTTTTTGTTATATTCATTAAATTTAGTTGTATATAAAAACTGTTTATTTTATTTTGTTTTTTTAGTATATTATTGTTAATATTTAATTCTAAATCAAAAGTAAAATTTTTATTAAAAGAGGAAGGAAGATTTATATTATTTATAGAGGAATAATCGTTTTCTTGTTTTATTAATTCTACATTTCCTTCATAATTATAATTAGGCATAGTTACCCTAAAATGCAATGGATAATTTTGAGGATATAAATTATATTTTATTATATTCTGATTTGTAATATTTTCTATATTTTTCCTTAAATAAATATCAATAAATGGGCTAAATAATTTATTATTATAATCATAAACCTCGAATTTAAATAAGAAAGGAATAATAAAGCAATTAATAGAAATGGAAATAATAAAAATATTATTAAAATTGATAGTTAATTGACAATTTAATCTTTTTACCTTAGAATCTTTATTATCAACTATTAATTCAAGACAATCATTATTTTTTCTTATTTTTGGCTTGTCAGCAGTATTATTATCTAATGATTCCATTTTATATGTAAATTCGAGATTTTCATTCATATTATAATTTTTAAAAAATAAATTAATCGAATTTCCTGAAATAATTTCTTTTAAACATAAGATATAATTATTACTGTCATTCTTAGCTAAATTATACTCTTTACAATAAGCAATTATACACAAAGGCCGGATTTCTATTTTAAATTCACAATCAATTATACAATTCTTTGAAGATCCTATCGAACTAAATTCAATTTTGCATTTAATTTGTTTAATTTCATATTCTTTTTCTTTTTCCCCAATTTCTATTTTATGAACAAAAATTTGAAGTTGTGCTAATCCATTTAGATTATCTACATAGCATTTTATTTTATCTTTATATTGCTCTTCTAAGTCTTTAATTTTCATTTGTAAATTCTTAACTAAAGAAGTAAAATTAATTTTTATAGGCTCTGAATATAAAGAAAATATATAGGGGCCAAAGTTTAAATTAAGACTTGAATAAGAACAAGTTAAAATATTATTAAGATTACTTATTATTGGAACCTTTAGAAATTCGGAATTTTCATCTAATTCATTAAAATTTATGATTTTATTAGAATTTTCTTTGGCGGGTAAAAATAAATCTAATTTTTTATTAAAAAAATTATATCCGCTTTTAATTAAATTTAATTTTTTAATTTTGTGAATTAAATTATTATTAATAATCGAATTAAAAAATTTACTGACATATTCATTTAATTGAAATATTTTCATTTTTAAATCATTAATTTTTTCTTGAATTCCAAGACATTTATAATTACTATTAGAAAATTCTACATTAAAAATAGGGGTTAATTTCTTAGTTTCTTCTATAAAAGAAGTAATTATATTTTCAACTTCATTTATAATAACTTTAATATTTTTTAAATTATTATTTTTTTTATCTAATTCAATAGAATATATTAGCTTTAATAATTTTTTCATATAAATAGAATAATATTTATCCATTTTTTCAAAAAATTGATGCTCATCAATTTTATTTTCCAATCCAAATTGTAATATAGGGACTTCATTCTTATAATCATATTCTCTAATTTTTTTAAGATTTTTCTCTATAGCTTCATTTTTTTTTGAATTATTAATTTCATAAAAATCTATTAGATCAATATTTGGATTTATATTTTTTATTTGTTTTTTTTTTTCATTAAAGAAAAGTATATTTTTACTTTTACTATTATAATAAATTGGATTCAGTAAAAGATATATTGCTAATTTGTCATATGAAAAAGAAAAACAATTTTCATATGAATCATAAATATTTATAATTTTAAAAGATAAATTTGAATTATTTAATGGACTTGAAATCAAAAGCATTTGCCTCTTATCTTCTGAATATAATAACTTTAAATTATCGTCAAAAAGGAGTGACATCTTCTTTTGAGAATTATATAAAACATCATATATATTAATAAATTTATTATATTCATAAAAGAATAAATTATTAATATATTTTTCAATTATTCTGAAAAGAATATAAGGCTTATTTATATTTTCTTTTTTTACTTTTGGATTTAAAATTCTTTCTTTTAAATTTAAAAATATTTGAACAATATTATTTTTGTATATATTAATTTCAGATAATTCTGTAGATTCCAAAGTAATTTCATCTATATTTTTATTTTTCATAATAGTTTTATTAATATCAATATTTGTCTTTTTTTCTAATGCTTTTGTTGATTCTTTTTCTAGAAGAATAAAATTTTCTTTATATTTATTTGCTAATTCTTCTTTTTCATCTAAATTTTTTTTTAAATCTTTAATCTTATTTATTATTTTAGAAATCAAGTTTTTTTTATCTTGGATCTCTTTTTTTATTTTTAAAAAAGGTTCAATTAGAGTTTTTAATTTATCAATATTTTCTTCTTTATCTTTTATTTGATTATTAATATTATTCAATTTATTATTTGTATTAGCAATATTTTTTTTTAAGTTATTAATTTGATTCCTGTAATTATTTATTTCTTCTATATCTTTATTAATTTGCTCTTCCTGTTGAATTATTAGAGATTGGCCTTTAATTTGATTATTAATTAACTCTAAATTAGTAATTTGTTTCTCAAAATAACCTTTTTTATCTTTAAAATTTGTTTCCTCTTTTAAGATAATTTGTTTTTGTTTATTCAATTCTTCAATGGATTTTTTTAATTCATTAATTTTTTCTTCATTAATTTTAATGCTTTTATTATTTTCATTAAGTGAATTTTGTAAATTATCAATTTCCTTTTGATAGTTTTCTATTAAATTCTGGTTATCTTGAATTGAAAAAATAATAATGCCTATCTCTTTTTTCAATTTATTATATTCTTCTATGCTTTGAGAGGATTGCTCTAAGTATTTTTTAGATTGTTTATCAATTAAATAATTGCCATGAATTATATTAACATCTTTTAAATTATTTAATTTTTCTTCTAATATTTCTAAATTTAATATAGGCTCATCTTTTTCAAAGCGTATACTTGATAGTAAATCATTGCATTCCGACATTATCCTTATAAAATCAATTATATATTTATTTTTTGAATAATCTTTAATTTTTTCTTTTAAATTTTCATATAAGTTTTTACATTTATTATAATCTTCTATATAATATAATTCTTCTATAATTTTTTTAAGTTCATTAACCACAAATTTCATATCATTCTTTGAATTTTCATTTTCCTCATCCTCTATTCTTAATTCTTTCAATTCCTCTAAAATTAAAATACATTTTTCTATTAAACTTTCAACTGAAGTTCCTTCTTTTGCCCAATCTTTTATTTTTCTAATGATATTATTAAATTTATAGACTATATATTCATTTATAACATCTTTAAGCTTTGAATAATATTTTTGATATTCTGCAATACAGTCTTCCATTTTTTTTGTTTCTTCAATTATTGATTTTTTCCTTTCTTCTTCTTTTTCTTCAAGAAAAATTTTTTCAGTATATTGCTTTACTTCATCGCATTCTTTTTTTATTTTATCTATAAAAATAATGAATTCAGACATAAAATATTCGTAAAATGGTTTTATTTGATTTAATGAAGAATCGTTAAAAATCAAATATTGATAGCATTCAGAAGCTTCATTTTCTATTTGGTTTTTCAATTCATTATTAGGGTTAATAATAAATCTCATTAATTTATTTTGGCTATCAAAACTTATATTAAAAAAATCATTTAAAGAATTATTGAAAACTATTATAAATATTTCTTTAATAATTTTTTTAATTAATTTAAATGAATCTTCTTTAAATTCATCTTGTATATTCGGAAAGTAACTAATTATTTTTTTTAAGTATTTATATATTGATAATACTTCATTATCTTCATATATTGGATCAAAATAATCTAATACAATATTTATCCATTTCGTCCCAAATTTTTCTTTTTTTAATTTTTTTTTTATAATATTTTTAACTTCATTTGTTGCATATTCCTCAAAATCTAATGAATATTGCTCAAGATCTATACAATTTAAAGAGCTAATAATTCTAATGCCAAATATCCAAAAATAAAAGGATTGGAAATATTCATTTTGAACATCAAATAATTTTTTATTTTTATAAATTTCATAAAATCTTTCTTTTATGTTTTTCAAAGTTAAATTATTTTTATTAAGGAAATAGAATAAACTTGGATAATTATCAATTAAAGTCTCATTCAATTTATTATCAAAAAAATCAATATCATCAAATTCTAATTTACAGCAAGGAAAATTTTCATCAATCAATTTGGCCAAATCTATAACACTTAAAATTATTTCTGAAACTTTAATTTTTTGCTTTTCATTATTTATCTCATTTTCATTGATTTCTTTATTTTTTTGTAATTCTTCAATTTTTCGTATGCATAAATTTTTGATATTATTTAATGAATCAAGAATTAAATTATGGCTTTTTACATCTTCTTCTTTTCCATCTATATTTAGATAATTTAAATAAATTATTTTTGAAATTTCATCCATTATCTCTAAGCAGGTTTTATTTTGATTTTGTAATTGATTATCTACTATTTTATTTAAGCCCATTAATATTTGCTTACATCCAAATTCTGATAGAAGAGGCCCTAATTTACTAGATTTATTGCCATTAATATCTATTTTTTCTATATTAATAAACAAAAAAATTAAATCAGATTTTTTAAATTTTGGAATAAATAATATAAATTTATCTTCATAAAATTTTAGATATTCATCAACTTTATAAATAAAATATTCATCAGAAATTTCTTCTCTTTTTTTGAAATTATTAATATAATCTTGAATTTCCCATATAAAGGATAATTTTTTATTTTTATATAATTTATATAAAAAGTAAGCATTAATGCTACCATAAATAATTTTTCTATTATATGTATCTATATTATTAAATCTATTATAACTAATATTTAATATAAGATTTGTTAATGGCAAGCACTCTTGAATATCTATTAATTCCATACAACAATAAAGTAAATTATTACTTATATTTGATTCATAAATTTGAATTTGTTTTATAATTTTAGAATACCATAATAATGACTCTAATTTAAACAGATTATCTGATTGATTAGATATTTGCTGTTTAACTAAACATTCAGGCCAATCAATTTTATTCTCTCCTTTTCTTTTAGTATTTTTCTTTATTAAATTGATAAAATTATCTATATTTTTATTAATATTATTAACTATTTCATCAGTTAATGATATACCACTTTCAATATATTGATTTATACTTTCTATCATTTGTATTCTTAGTCCAAATAATTTTTGATTATCTTTAATATTAATTTTATTTAATTCATTTTTTTTTTCTTTTAATTTATTTTTTATATTATTACTTTCCTTTTTTTTCATTAGTTTATCTATTTCTTTCTCTGCTTCTTCTAGATATTTTTCAAATTCATCTTTAATACTATCATTGAATTGAATTTCTTGACTAAATATTAATTTTATTAAATTTTTTTCTTTTTTTAAATTCTCATTATATATATTTACGTTATTCGAATTAGGATTAAATTTTTTTATATGAATTTGCCATAATATACTATTTGAAGAACAAAAATTTTTCATACTTTCACTTAAATTTAAAATTGGTTTAATATATTTTGGCTCTATTATTGAAAATAAAAATTCTGCTAAATTAATCAAAATTTTCTCTATGGGATAAACAAAAGTTTTTATATAATTTATAAATGTATTATTAAAATAAAAAATACAACTCCAGACTTTTCCAAATAAAGAACTATAATCTTTTTCATCAAAATAATTTAATATACTAAAATCTTTATTATTTTTATTAAATTTAAATTGGCCATTATTAGATATAATTTCTAAAATGCCTATAGCAATAGTTTTTGCTTCTTGCTGGTTGATATATTCCTCTTTTTTATTTTTTATAATATCTAATATTAAATTATAAAAAATATAATTCCAGTTTAAGGAATCTTTTTCTTTTTTTATAAGTTTTTCACTAATTTTAATTATTATTTCATTGCCTTTTTTAATATATGTATTTATATCTAAAATAAAATTTTTTCCAATAATAAAAAAACATTGCATTTTTTGTATATTTTTATTAAATTCAAAAAAAATAGTATCATTTCCTATATATGCTTTAAAATTAATTTCTGATTTAAATAAAGATATAAATAAATCAATTAATAAGCAAACATTTTTTATATTTGTTTTATTAAAGGCCTTAAAAGGAAAGATAATTTGTAATAAAGGAAATAAATCTGGATTTCTTTTTAATAAGATTAATAATGCTTTAAAAGAAGAAATATCTTTATTTGAGTATAATTTTTTAATGCATTCTGCTAATTTGGATAAATTATTGTTGAATAAAATGGTATTTATTCTTCCTGTAAATATTTCTTTATTTTTTGAAAATTCTTCTAATAAATATAATTTAGACAAAGATGTTTTTAAAACATCAATTTGCAATAATTCTTTATCTCCTAATTTTCTAGATATATATTGGTCTGATACATCTTTGATTTCTAAATCATTTAATATATCATTTAATATTCTTATTTGATATAAATCTTTTTCTATAGATTGGTTATTTTCTTTTGATTTCTCTTTTTTTTTAGATAATAAATTTATAGTATCTGAAACATGATTAATAATCAATTTAATATCTCCTAATTCTGTTTTTTCAATTATATTTTTAATAAAAATATAAAAATCAAAATTAAAATTATTATTATCTTTATTATCTTTTAAAGAATAAACTGAATATTCCTGGATTTTCTTAAGGATAATTAAAATATCATAATATTTATCTGATTCAGATATTTCATCTAAATTAAAATCTGATTTATACTCTTTAAATGTATTTAATAATTCATTTATATATATTTTTT
This sequence comes from Enoploplastron triloricatum, assembly GCA_023783335.1. Lineage (NCBI taxonomy): Eukaryota > Ciliophora > Litostomatea > Entodiniomorphida > Ophryoscolecidae > Enoploplastron > Enoploplastron triloricatum. Next base: position 7,089 of record JAJNAB010000002.1, on the reverse strand, counting down.
TTTTTATTTCCAAAAATTTATCTTTATCTTCTTCCTGTTTAATTAAAGGATTATAAGAATTAGCATAGAAAGAAATAATAGAATTACAAATTGGTTTATATAATTTTATGTCCTTATTTTCATAAGCCAAATATTTTTTAAATTCTTTTACAATAAAAACAAGAGTTCTTCCAGTTGGTTGCAAATCTCCTGAAAATAATTCTTCTTCAAGTGTAGATTTATCTTTTGCAAATTTATGAATATATGAAATTCTTGTAGATATTGACTGACAAATTTTGTTATCAAGTCTGTTTTTTATATTAATATTTTTATCTATATTATTTTCTATTAGTGAGCCATATATAATTTGTGCAGTATCAATTTCACTATTATCTATAGGGGGTAGACAAAGACATAAGCATCTGCTTAATAATGTGGAATCAATAAAATTTTCATTTTGCAAGGATTGATTATAAGTAATAAAAATAAGAAAATCATCATGAATTAATGTAGAATTATATATATCTTTTTTTTTTGTAAAAAAATAATTGTCTTTTCCTTTTTCTAATAGATCTAATTCTGGATTTTCTCCAACTAAAGTAGATATTTTTTCTGCCAATTGTGAAGGTGCACTTTCAATTCCATCAAATAAATTCCAACATCCATTTTTCATTGATAAAACAAAAGAAGAATCATAATCATTATTAAATCTATTCACTCTATTTATCATTTTTGATATTTCTATTCTAGCATTTTTTAATATATCTCTATCATCTGCATTTCTATTGCACTCTTCTTCTTTTAGGAATTCAACTATTTCTTTAAAGGATTGGGAAGTCCATTTATCAAAGCTTTTTTCTTTAAATAATTTATTTATCTTATTATTTATTATTTCGAAATGTTCTAAAGATTGAAATATTGTCAGTAATTCTTTTGATTCTTCTTCAGTTATTTTAGAAATAAATTTAGATTGCCCAATTAATAATGATGTACTACTTTCAGAATTTAATTGATAAATATTAAGATCTTTTCCCATTAATTTTGAAAATACCCTAATTACATGAGATTTTCCTGATGCAGTTTCTCCTTGAATTAAACATGATCTTTTTGAAAGAACACATAAAATCAAAAATAAAATACAATTTTTTTGCTGATGTGTTAAAGATAGAAACATATTATTTAAATAATTTTTTGCTTCTAAAGTTAGTGGTTCCTTGAAAAATGTTTTTATTTGTATTTTATCTTTTTCTCCTATTTTATAAGTTAATGTTCCAATTGGAATATCATAAATAAGTTTTGGATTCATATCAATAGATTGAATTTTAAGTTCTTTTTTTAAATCTGATATAATTTCTTTCTCAGAAAATCTATAAACAAAAATAAAAGCAAAAATAATAGAAATATCATCAATTTTCCCATATGTTATTTTTCTAAAAGTAATAAATTTTGAAATATCATTAAAATTTAAATAATTTTCTTTTTGATATTTTTTTTCTATTATATTCTTTGCTTTCATATAATTTTCAAATAATTTAGTTTTATCTCCTTTGAATATTTCTCTTTCTAATTTTTTAGATATTACTTCTTCTATAGATTGCTTATCTGGTTCAAAAACAATATGATATAATGAGGAATTTAAAAGAGACGGAGGTAATTTATCTCTACTTGCACCGTTTTGAGGCTTAAAAATTCCAATTATATTGATTTGTTTTTTATTAATAGCAGAGCCATCAGGTAACAAAATATCTTCTTGATTTGGATCAAAAATAGATGTTAATAATTCTAGGACAGCTGGACTTGCATTATTTAAATTATTAAAAACAAAAATTAATTCACCTTCATTTTGATTAATAATACTCTGCTTTTTAAGCTCCTTTGCTAATTTAGTTTCATTATAAATAACTTTAATTTTTCTATTTTTGTCTTTAATAATTGTATACTTTCCCAAAAGATCTTCAATTTTAGTTGTATGCGAAATCATAATATTTTCTATTTTATATCCTAATATTTGTCCTAAATAATTAATACATGTTTGTTTTCCTTGGCCGGGCATTCCTTCAAAAATTACGGGAATTTTATTAGCCAAGCCAAAATGCAAAATATCGACAATTTCATTAAATTGACGAGTAAAGGCAATATCCATTTCATAATAAAGAATTCTGTTTTCCATCTTTTTTAAATTTAAAATAATTTTATTAATTTGCTCATTATTTTCTTTATAATTTATTTCTTTTTCATTAATACTATCTTTTATTTTTTCAATATTTTCATATACATTTTTTAACAATTCATTTTCTTTTTTCAATTCCATTTCATTCTTTGATAACTTTTCATCTAAATTATTCGCTTTACTTTTTAATAATTTTATTTGTTGATTAATATCTTCTACTTTATTGAAATTAATGTTTTCATTTAAATCAGATTCCTTCATTTCTTCTTTCACATAAGGGGATTTTATGAATATTTTAGTTATTTTTGATCTAACTCCTTTGATTTCATTTTCTTTATCAATGAAAATTGGGGAAATTAAATGTTCAAACTCTTCTTCAATTGGGGTTTCCAATCCAACGATATCGCATAATTTTTTTATATTTAAAGAATCTCTATTCTCTAAAAGACCTCTAGTAAAATAATAAACTATCAATGATAGGATATTATCATTGGTTAAAGGAAAAGACTTTTTGAAAGATTGATTTAAATTTTTAGTAATATTATTTGTAAGCTTTAAAAAATGACTCATTTGAAATAATGAGAAATTAATTCCAGGAAAAGCAGTATTTACACTTTTTGAATAATCTAATAAATTATTTATATTTGCTTCAGTAATTGAATTTAATTTTTGTAAATTACAATAACTTTGCAAAACTGTTTTTTGTTCTTCTATAGCATACTCACCAACATATATTAAAGTGAACCTTGAAATAACTGCTTCTGAAAGGAGAGAGATTGAGCCTGAAGGGCAAGTCCCAAAAACTCTGAAAAAACTATTAAAATTAGTTAATTCTTTATTCCATTCTGGAGTAATTGTATTTTGAATATCTTCATTTAATGTTAAATTACATTTTCCAGAAAATAATTCATTAAATCTTTCTAAAATAACAGTTGGAAGATTGCAAATATTTTTTAAAATTAAACAAAATCCTCCTAATATAGCATTTAGGAAAAGTCCTGGTTTAAATTCAATAATCATATTTGACAAAGGATTACTTTCATCTTCTTCTTTTTCTTCTTTGAAAAGTTTATTTATACAATTTTCTACTACATAATGAAATGAATTTGGTATAAAATTTTTTTTGGATAAATATATATCTTCAATATCTTTCTTGATTAGAATTCCTTTTTTCAATTTTTCACTAAGTTCAACATAATTATTAAATTTGCAAATTAATACAATTAATCTTAAATAAAAATCTTTTACTTCAATTTTAGTGAAAAATGAAGAACTCCCAAGTAATTGTTCTATTGATGATTCCTGATTTAAAGTGATTGTTTTTGAATTGATAAGAAATTTTTCTGCTAAAAAAGTTTTATATCCCGAAGGTCCAACTAATAAAATTGGCTCTTCATCACAAGAAAGTAAAATTTGAAAAAAATCTTCAAGCAATGAATTTAATTTCATTATTGGATTATCTTCTATATTTGGATTTTCTTGAGTTGTAAATCTATTCTTAAAAAAATCAAAAGAAATACTGCATTTTCCTTTAATAATATATATACTTTCTTCATCTTTTTTCAAAATTACCTTCGAATTAAAACATTCGTTTAAATTATTTCTTTCTTCTATTGATAATTTAAAAATTTGTTGAATCATATCAATTATTTTATCTTTAATATTTGGAACTTCTTCTTTATTAACTGAACTTAAAATATAAAATAATAAATTATGATAAAAAGTAATATTTTTATAAACTCCAATAGATTTTGTTTGATGAATTTGCCTATGAAATAATTTATTGATATCTCTTAGAGACCATAGTGATACTTCACTAAAATTTTTTTCATTTAATTTTATCATGAATTCTCCTAATCTTTCAGCAATCTTATCATCTATTATTTTTGTTTCTTCATTTTTATATAGACTATTATTAATATCTTTACAAATTTGTGAAATATCTTTTATTTCTTGGGGAGGATAATAAATTTCTTTGAATCTTTTATTGATATTAGGTGGTAAAGCATTTCTTCCAATAGTACCTACTTCATTTTGGCATATAACAAAAAAGAAATCAGGATGAATTTTAATTGGTTTATCAATTCCAGGAAAATAAATATTTTGATTTGAAATCAATTCGAGAGAAGGGGCTAATGCTTGAATATTATAAACTGATGAAAGATTTAATTCATCTGCAATAAATATATACCCTTTTGTCAATGCATTTGATAATGAACCTTCTTTAAAAACAATTTTACCATCTTGAAATGTAGTTGAACCATAATAATGACTAGGTTTTGTTCCAGCATGAAATGAATGCATTTCAAAATCAAATCTTTTGGTAGGATCTTTTGAAATAATTCTTCCAAAAGATCTAATTCCGGAAGTTTTTCCTGCTCCAGGTGGGCCATATACGCATAAATGAATATTAGCGATTTTGCATGCATGAACAACTGCAATATAATTTCTTAATAACTCAGAATTTTTATAAAAATATATAGGATCTTCACTTGGGGGTTCTTCTTTTAGATTTAATAAAAAACTTTCTATATTTTTATCAATAGGAATTATTTTTCCCTTTTCAAAGTTTTTAGTAAGAATATTAAAACAAAAATTAAAAATAGACTCTTGACTTATTTCTTTCATATTTTTAAAATAAATTGAAAAAATTTTAACAGTTCTGCAAAATTGATTTAATTTATAAATAGTATTAAAATAATAAAATTTATCAAATATTAAATTGATTATTGAATCATTAGGTTCATACTCAGTAATTTCATTATTTTGCTCATTTTCTTTTATCCCTATAAGTTTATTATTATCGTCATTATTATTAGTATTTTCAATATCATTATTATTATTTTCTTGCCCATATGAATTATTTTTATTTTCATATATATTTACTTCAATTTGTGAAATATTATTTATATCAGAATAATTATTATTATTTTCTTCATTATTTTCTTCATTATTTTCTTCATTATTTTCTTCATTATTTTCTTCATTATTTTCTTCATTATTCTCTTCATTAATTTCATTTTGATTAAAATCATTAATCTTATTAAAGTCAATAGACTCTTCAATTTCTTTACTAAAATCAATTTCATTTAAGGTTCTAATTGTATCATTTATTTCTTTATTTATTTGCTTCATAGGTATTTTATTCACTATTTTTTCCTTATAAGAATTAATTAATAAGAATTTTATTAAATTTTTTTTTTGATCTAAATTTAAGCTTTGTAACTGATCTTCTAATACGATAATATCAAATCTATTTAAAAAAGCCGGTGACATTTTATTAATTCTACTAATCTCTGTAATACAAATTAATCTAAAATTTTGATTTATATCAATAGAACTTTTTTGAGGATTTTCTGGTACATCAAATTTATTATTTGTATTGTCATATTTTTTATCAAGTAATCCATTTATTCTCTCAGTAACTCTAGAAGAAGCTTGATCCAAAGCATCTAAAATAACTATTCCACCATCTTCAATAGCGTTTAATAAAAAACCATTTTTCCATGAAATTAATTCTTCTCCTATATTAGTGCAATTAGTAGGAACTTGATTTCCAATTAAATCTTGACATTTTAATTCCTCTGTACAAAGACAATAAAAAATATTATCTTTTTCTAAATTTTTTTGTTTGATATACCATTCGGCAAACCATAAAGCTAATTGGGTTTTTCCACATCCTTCATCTCCTGAAATTATGACGCTTCTATTATTATCAATTGAAAATTTTATAGATTTAATTGCCTCTAAAAGGGAATTATTTTCAAAACATTTTGGAAATCCATCTGGAATTAATAATTTATCTGGCTCGATATCTTTAAATGATTTATAAGTTCTTAATAATTTAGTTAATTTTTCTCTTAAATCATTTTTATAACGAGCCCCATAAATTGTCATTATAGTATCAAATATATTTTTTTTCTCAGAAAAAGCTTTAATACAGGCAGAAATTTCTCTAATAGTGAAGCATTGTACATCATCTTCAATTTCTTTAGAACATGACCATTTTTTATGAAATTGTACTAAGTCTTTAATTATTTCAACATTTGAAAAACCAAAATTTTTGCCTAAGCCAATAGCTATTTTTGTTAATTCTTCCTCAGATAATTCTGGAAATGTTATAACTTGAAATTTTGACATAAATTTTTTTCCTAAATTTTGTCTTTTATTCTCAAAAAGTCCTTTGTTTGGATTTTGTGTTGCAATTAAAGAAAAATTTGGATTCCTTTTATATTTTTTGAATGGAAGACCTGGAATTTCAACACTAATAATTCCTGAATCTAAGGCTTCTTCTATGCATTGTAAAACCTCAGGAGAAGATAAATTAATTTCATCTAATAAAAGTGGATATCCTTTTGTGAAAGATTCTAAAAATAATCCCTCTTTTGATGAAATGCCAGCTAATGATTTTTTATCTCCTACTATTTTGGCTAAAAGATCTGCAGAGGTAGTATCAGAAGATAAATTAAATCTTTTTAAGGGATTTTTAGTTTTAGCTAACAAGCAAGCAAACTCTGTTGAGATTGTTTTAGATGTTCCCGTAGGACCTTCTAAAAGAACTGGAATTCCCCTTGATATATAATAAGCTATTTTTTTAATCCTTTTAATTGAATTTGGGTGTAATTATAAAATTTTTTTTTTCAAATATTGATTTATCATATTTAAATTCTTCATCATCATCAAAAATGTGATCCTCAACATCTTTGATAATTTGATTAATATCAGTTTCATCTTTTTTTAAATCTATTTGATAAAGATAAGGATGAGTCTTATCACTTTCTTCTAAAATCAATAAATTGTCATCCATATTTATATTTTTAAATGATATTAAAATATAACTATCTTATAAAAAAATTAAAAATTAATATTAATTATTTAATTTTTTCATTTTTCCAGCGTTATTGGGGATTGGGGATTGGGGATTGGGGATTGGGGATTGG